>JAUOBV010000006.1:5221076-5234427 GCA_032360425.1 Rubia occidens
CGGAAGAACGGGTTCGGGCGGATGCTGTTCTCGGCCGTGGCGGCGCAGGCGACGAGGATGGGGTACGGGAGGGTGGAGTGGGTGGTGCTGGATTGGAATGCGAATGCCATAAGCTTTTACGAGCTCATGGGTGCCGAGATTTTACCGGACTGGAGGGTTTGCCGGCTCACCGGCGAAGCTCTTGAGGCTTTTGGTCGTCTAAACATCTGATCATTTCGTTTTGTTCTACGAAATATGAAATAATGTTGGAGGGATTTCGTGTATTTTGCTTACTCTCTCCCGCAAATAACACACTTACTATTTGACACTATTATTTATTAAACTTAAATTGCATATTTGAATAGATATATAAGTAATAATATTATCGCATGTGATATTGTTGAATTCGTCGTAACAAGTAGGAGTAGATATATAAGTAATAATATTATCATATGATATTGTTGGATTCGTCATAACAAGTAATTTCTCAAAAGTAACTTTTTGTTTGTCGTTATTATACCTAGTTAAACATATTAACGATTAGATCAGTTTCAAATTGATTAATGTACTTTCTTTTCTTTGAGTTAATTTTGCTGCAATTTCGAGAGATAAACCTTATGCTGGTAAAGTTCAACGATTGTACCATAGCATGTAGAGAAAGCAAAAGATATCATCTATCATAGTTCAGAGTCAATTATAGCTCTCTCCCAGTTGAATACTGGGGAATTTTCGACATCCTGCAGTGAGAAAATGGGAGAATAGAGATTTCTGTCCTCCCAGCTTCTTGGAGATGACCACCAGAAGTTTTTGGCAAGCATGGATTTCTTCCAACTTTTCCGCTTCACAACGCTCCAAAGTCGAATGGTCTCTCCATGGCTGATAAAACGACCTAAACAATCGCAAGCAGTTCAAATCAAGTACTATATCACACAAAATCTTCGTAACATATTGCACAACTCTAATGGGTCACTTATTCATCAATGGAAGGATTCCACAAAATGTCAGGAGAAAATATTGGCCAACTTTAACGTACCATCTCCAGGCTGGATTAGCTTCGGCCGGGCTGTTGATCTTCTGGAAGAGCAATGCCACAAGGATGCCAACTCCACCAAGCTCGGACTCTAGTTCTGGCAAAACATCCAGTTCATTTCATCAATGATTTCAACAAAAACAAGTTCAATTCCACCTTGTCAAAGTTCCACAGGTAAAGAGAACACAAGGCAGTTATTATGTCATCTAACGGAACAAATGCAGGCTTAAAGCAAAGCTTATTGCAAAACTACTGATTCGTGTTAACGAGCAAACCTGCAGATGAGCCAGAAAAGAGGAGAAGACTAAGCGCAGAAACGGCAGATGGAAGTAATTTCCACTTTGTGCTTAATTGCTGCTGTATGTAAAAGATTGATTCACACAGTATCTGCACATGGCTGATGTCCTTTTGTGCTTCCGATCCCTTCCCAGTGAAATCCAATAGGGATTGCAGAGAACTGAATTCCGGTCTAGGAGAATCGGAATCCGGATCGCTCAGTTTCTTTGAAAGCCTTCCATTAATTACTGTAGCAACCAGCCATCTTAAAAGCTTTGACAGAAGATCCTCTTCATGTTCTGATATATTTGATGAACTGCACCATGGCGCTTTAGATTTGACCTCTCTTGTCAAGTGTGACTGCATAGCTGTTGAAATTCCCCAGTAAAAAAGCTCAGAGAGCTTGTGCTCATCCTGCAAACAACATTTCAGGAAGAATAAAATTAAAAGATTCTCCCAATAATTTGAGTGAAAATCATAGTGTAAAAAATATTACTCATTCATGTAACAGAATTAACTAATAAAATTTAACAAGTGTGAGTACCGCGTCAAAAACTGTTACGGGAGGAATACTCATGAGTATAGTTGAGTCCAATCTCTGTTGTCGAACAGGAGTTCCCACCATTACATGCATCAATAGCTTTGTACAATTCATATAAATCTTCAAAAGACAAGGTGAGGTGAGGCTGATAAACTCTCCTCTTCTGAGAGATCCTGAGTGTAGTCATCAATACTTGCAGGATCAAATCAGTAATTCTGGTTTGCTTTCGTACAAATCCTGTTCCACCAACTAATATTCTGTATAGATGGGATGCAAGTTCAGCAAGTTGTTCAAAACCATGCTCTTCCAACCACTTGCTAGTACTTCTAGCTGAAATAATATCACTTGCCACCTGAACAGAGGGATGCAGAGTCAATCATCGGGAAAAAGTTTAAAACAATTCATCATTTTCTATGAAGACTTCAACAAATATTAATACTAGATTCTATAACAAGGGAAATGATAAACTTTTGCAGAGTGCCCTAGTCAAAAACATGAATTGATTTCAGATTATGCCCATGTTGATTTGTTTTCATCTTGTGGGAAAGGAACAGTAATGCTACAAAAAGGAGTAAGGAGTTAAATGAGTAACAAAATAAAACAAATGGGGGACACAAAATTGGAACAAATTAATAGAGCAGCAAGATTTTAACATTATTCTGATAACCTATTCTTTTTTTTTCTTTCGCAAATTCCTTACACGAACATATATACAAGATTGAAATACTTTGGTTAAAGTACCAAACAGAGTAGAAAAAGAATGTACCTCCACCACTGCAGCTAACTGATCACTTATCTGGTCTTTTGACAGAGTACCAAAAGATACAACAAGGGATGACAACCATGGAACAATGCCACTGTGTACAACCAAGTTCCACCCCAGTTTAGGTAGTCTCACAGAGTTCTTCACCATCTGGGGTCAAAATAATTAATATTTAGCTGTACTGAAGTGAAGTATCAAATGCTAGAGACAGAAGGCATGAAAGTCTCGGGCAGAGACCCAAATAACTATCTACTCCCAACAGCTCCTTATGTTTCATTCTAAAAATCAAGTTTCCAGCAGCTAAATTTCCTAAATTTCCTAAATACCAAATTACTTTTCTAAAAGCATGATGACATTTTAAAACACTTTGAAAAAACGATGGATGGTTTTAACAGCGACAAAGATGAAAAACACCTTCTAGTCAACTAAGGCCTTGATGTATATGGGGGAAATTGAAGCTCAGTTAAAGAGGGGTAATGGAGGAAGAAATAAATAATGAATGCATAACCAGAAAGTTAAGATCTTTGACTTCCATAGAGCCACGAGATGAAGTAAGAAAGCAACTAATAGATACAGGAGTGGAAACTGGAAATGACTGCCTTATTGAGTTGGATACAGATTTTTTTTGTATATTACAGCAGCAAGCAACCTCTTCAAATATTTTGTAAGATCCGCTACCAGAAAGGTGTAGCAATAGTACCTGAAAAATTAGTTCCTTTGACTCTACATCTGAGAGAGAAGTGGCATAGAAATTCAAAATGGTCTCAAAAATTGAGCATCTAACAAGTACTTGTGTATCATCATCCATATGTAGAGCCGAGTTCAGAAGGCGAAGCATCCACAACCTCTCAGACTTGAATTTAGCAGTACAGCTCGAAAAGAATTCCTGGAATAGAGGTATGCCCTTTCACCCAAAAAACAAACTAATCTGAGAAATCCTCATGTATATTTAAAAGTTCGTATCACATGCAATAATTGATTGTTTCAAAAGTATTTAACTGACGTAGTTTGATACATAATGTAACAAAGAGAGGAGATCAGTCATAGAATGGATACCTTCATATTAGCACCTGATGACTTCATGAGAGCTTTGCTTATAGGTGAATAATGATCATGAGTAGCATCCAATACAATGAATGAAGCTTCCGCAACAAATACAGCAGTGGCGGAAGGAATCCTCTGGCCCTCCTCTTCTATACCATTTTGCAAGTACGACAATAAAAGGCGAAGTCGCATCACATCCTTCTTCTTTCGACATTTCTGCATCCAAAAATTTCAGTTATCCAAGAGGAAAAATAGGGTTAGACAGTACAATTTTGCACAACATCATATACGTTGCCGATAATATTAAGTCCAGATTTTGCATTCATTGATGTAAAATGGTAAAACAATTGTGTTTCCACGATATATTAGATTTAAGCTATGAAAACGCCAAGGCATGAAAGCTTTCTACACGTGTATTTTAATCTAAAGCTACAGATATTACCAATTTTCAAAGACCACATAAACTTAGCTGCGGATGTAGGTTATTATTTGGCTTTATCATAGAGCTCTCTGGTTCTTCGAACATGCTAAATACTAACCACACCTCCAAACTATTTTACCAACTTCAACTACGATGTGCTAACATTCTCTAGATTCACAGCAATCCTTTTGTGTTTCATTTCCATAATTCCAATACAAACATTAGATAACCATCCACTGCATTCCTAAGATATGCTCAGCCTATAGAACCTTCAATTTTAGAAATGAATAGCTTTGTTTCCTTCATGTATTCAAAATGCTGGTTCCCAATTGAGCATAATTCAATACTTGCAAGACCCAAATTTAAAATACATGTTTTCCTATTATCAAAAATTAAAATAGAATAGCAATTAATAAACTAAAAACTCCTTGTACCTCAAGAGCACTCTTGAATCTTACTATAGCGTCATAGCCCAACTTCCTTAAATCACCATCCGGTGAAGACAAAGTCATAAATGCAACTGCAAGTAAACCCAAACTAGCAAATTCAAAAGGCTCAATAAACTCCATTGTAAGGCCATGTATTGAGAAACGCAAAATGAAAACTGGATCATATACAAGCATCCTCCCTGGACTTGCTCTGCTTCTCTGCATTAAATTAAATACAAGATATATTCAGATGATGTACAGCAACCAATCTCAAAGCACAATTTTTTTGTCACCATTCACAAACAAACTTTTGATATTTGGAAAAGATATCCAAATCACAAATTTGCTGTACAGACACATGTATGCTTATGCACAAAAACCGACTGCAATTCTCGAAATCCTGCACTTCCCTAAAATGTAATTGAGTAAAACTGGGACAGATGGAAAGAATTTACTAAAAATGAAATTATCTGAATTCTAACATAGCAGGAGCACACTCATCTACTATAACTATAAGTAAATGATTTTCAGTACCTGATCAAAATTGTATGCTACAAGTTTACTTGTAAAGACACTGGCAGATCTATCATAAGGAAAACAATGAACAGTCCTCAAACATAATTTGGGGTCAATGGGAAGATTTTCTTTGAATCGAATTCTTCTTCGTTCTTCAACTAATTCAATATCATGTAAATCGAGTGAAGATGAACTTTGGATCTGTTCCACTTCTTTTCGGACTTTCAGAGCTGAAGAGCCCCATAGGTAATCCATTTTAGCAACAGTTCCAGAAAGTGACTGATCCGCAGCCTCAATATCATTTATGAGACTGTAAATTTCAACATCAATCTCACTGATGGTAGCACCATAAGATAACAAAAGCAAAGAGACCAATTCTATTAGATTTATGTCACTGCATGTTCCAAAATCAAATTTCTCTTGAACCATGATATGAATAAGTAATCTTAGCAACCTAACTAATTCCAACTTCTTCATGTAAGGTCTAACTGTTTGAAGATTGTTTTTCTCATCAATTTCTTCAGTACAAGGCAAGACAAATGACCTCATAGTGCCGGGTCCGGTCATAAATCTCCCACAAATAAGAAAACCAGATGATGTATGGTCAAAAAGAATGGTGGAAGAAAATTGGGAGTGGGCAATGAGCAATTGAAAAATTGAAAAGCATGAGAATTTCCCCTCATGTGGCAGCAACCTGAGAACATTTTGAAGCATCTTCAATGTTTCAGGGTCCTCAAATCTATGAAGAAGGGAAGATTTAGCCAGTTGGTCAACGAAAGGAAAAGTGTTCAATACACTCAAACAATCACGCATCTCTGCCATCGAGTCCAAGATATTCTTGACTATGAAGATCTCCAAAAATCTTAAGATTTTAATCATGTCCTCTCCCTGTCCAGAGTTATCAAAGTTCGCATGGAACTTCTCAACAACATGCTGCCATGAACCGATCAACACACCCAAAAACCGGATCCTTGAAGAGCTTAATTCAGAATGAGCCCTCGTTGTCTTTCGATCAGCCAACTCGGCCACTGTGAACAGCAGCAGCCTACAAAACCGTATTTTTGCAACAACTCTATTTGCAAAGTTCAAAGGTTGCTTAAGTGAAAGCAAACTAAGATTGCTGATATCAAAATTCAAAAAATCAGCAGATGCACATTTCGGCGGACAAACAGAATTAAATAGACTTAGTCTCTCTTTCATTTCCACCAAATGTCCACTCACATGAAGGTGGTGTTCCATCAGAAGTACAGCTTTTCCAAGAAGACTAGAAGAGAAAAGGGTACCAAGTTCTTCTATAGATGACGGTGAGCACTCAAGAAGTTCTATCTCAAACATATCCTTCAAAGAAAAGCTTGTCCAGCTAGAAAGACCCTGCACAAGCATCTTCCAAAAGAAAGAAGCTATATTTTCAAAATATTCATAATGTTTCCCACTGAATTTCAGAAAACTAGCATCAATGTGCAAAAGGATCGTGGGCAGAAGTGGAAACAACTCATCAACATCCCGAGGCAAATTGCAGTTTCCTCCCTTTACACTGACTTTATGAGGCTGAGATACACTCAATACATCAGAAACAAGATACCCAAATTCACAAAGATGCATGGAGCTCATTTCAGACAGAAGAAACAGCAATTCAGCCTTGGTCTGAGTTATCTTGTGCATGCAGTGTGAAATAAAATTTAATGGAATACTTGGTAATAGTTTTGAAGCAGCCATAATCAAACATAGATTAGTCTTCCCCATATGTCTCTGGTATTTGACAATTTTAATAGCTTTCAGTAAACATTTATACGCAACATCAAGTTCCACGTGAGTGGCAATCTCAAATAAAGAGAGACACACTTTCTCAAAAAGGCTGAAATCAAAACTACTGCTGCAAGCGCCAGTCAATGAATTCCATCGTAATTTTTTCACTTCTGACATTGACATAAGCAATCTAAGCGAATTGAGAGCACATGAAGTAACCTGTAAACCAACAGAGAGAGCATAACTTTGGAAAGGAAGTATATCAGCAGTATCTTTCTGATCAATCCTGGAGAATAACCACGTCGCTAACTCAAGAAGTATAGAGGGATGTATGAATTCGTTTAGATAGGTTAAAGCATATAATGTAGGGATTAGATGGATAAAATGTTTCCTCTTCTTCATACAATCAATGAATCTCTCCTTAAATGTAGCAATTAATTTCTGCACCAGCAAATTGGAAGACTTGGCAATTTCTCCATTTGCATGATCAACTTCCAATACAAATGTGGAGTCACGTGGTGAATTGACTAAGAGCTCAGAAGTCCTTCTCAACAATTTCAAAACAAGATGATCAATTCTACTAATGCCCTTTTCAGCGAAGAGAAGAAAGTCTTCATGTTGCCTAGAAAGAATATCATCTTTTGTACCAGTGGCAGCTAGCAGTGGGAATTCCAATACTGCAGTGACTAAAGGATGGGAAAACATAATTTTAGCCACTTCTTGAATATGATAAGCTGAAGAAAGAGCCCATATACATGGGGAGCAATCAGACAATCGTTCAGCCAACAACTGTTTGAGGATGTGCTCTGCGAGAAAATATGCTGATTCACAAAGCTTCTCAAGTTCAGCAATTGGTTTGACTCTATAGGACATCCGCGCTTGAAGCAAGTAAAACAACACGTGGCAAAGAGCAGATATACAGTGTTCAGGCTTCATTGCAAGGAGTTTATCAAGAAGCAAATTCTGCAACCTTGAATGGTCAACTAATGGTGAGTCGGTGAGAAAAATTGCAGGAAAGAGCATAAGGAAAGGTGCCGCCTTCACAAACGAAGAGAATGAGATGGAAGAAGACTCTGGGCAATCAACAAATTTATCAGTAACAGTATTTGTTCCTCCTTTAACTCCAGCAACAACACCTTCCAATCCAGCATAGCATACATCAGGCCATAACCTAAACAAACCAACAAGATGACCCGGTTCCAGAAAGAGTACTAGAACCAAAAGGGAGAAAGGAACCCCAACTAATTTGCTGGAAATAGACATTATGGATGGGAAATTCTGTAAGATCTCAGCAGGTGTAGCACAAATCATTGAAAAGGAAAATCCCATAGTAATCCAAGCTTGCTCACAATGTCTCTCACCCATTAGCATTCCTCGAACTTCAAGAAGAACATCCGAAAAAGAACCACCAGATGAAATACAATTCCCCTCAGCCCTATAGCTACCGAAAACTTCTCGGCTCGTAATGCTTCTCACAAAGCATAACAAGCAATTCAATGGCCTCCATTCACAAAAACTGCTGCAAGACTTGTTGGAATTTGAAGAGCTCCCTAGTCTCTCAGAGAGTAAAAGATTAATAAGGGCAGGTAGAAGTCTAGCTTCAACCTATCAAAAACATCAGTGGCTTATTCAATGTACATATATATATATGCACAACTTTCTTAAAACTTGCCATAACTAAAAGCATGAACAATGAAGTCTCGGAAGTAAAAACAAAATAAGCATGAACTAATTACCTGAGTTTCCAACAGATACTTTAATGTAGTAGAAACATACAATGATATCATTGACTTCTCAGGTACTGTGAAGGAACCTGACTCCGAGCTGAGCAACCTTAAACACTTCTCAAGGACACAAACCACTAAAGGGCTGAAATTTGGAGAAACATCTGTAAGATGCATCATATCAACATCATAATACAATCAAAATCCTCTCAGATGGCAGTTCAATGGCATGAATGATATGGGAACCATGATATCATTTTTCTCTATAAATACTTTGCAGTGACTCTAAATGTTGTTTAAAAGACAGACAAACAGTTGTCAATAAAGCTTGCTTATGCCCATTATTTTCCTTATAAGAAAACCATAAACCCTTGAGACTAAAATTTAGTTACTAGTTTGAAGACAGAAATGCCAAGTGGAATGAACACAGGTGTTACTTATTCCTGACAAATTTCAAGATAAACTGCAAGGCATACACGACATGTAGAAGATTTCCCCTTAGTAGTCAATGAATTAGTCTGTCTCACTTCCAAACTATGACATCTAGATGAGCATAAAACTGAAAAGAGAGAGTTGTGCATTCAGAAACCAATTTGATAACCTAAACAGCAGATATAGAAACAACATTTTGCAAAGCCAATGTAAAATACCTGATGAAACGTCTAACTTGCAGGTGTAGCCCCTCAATAGATCCATATACTTAAATAAGTTATTTCCAGTAGTAGAAACAGCATCACATAGGAAAGAAGTTACAATTGAAGACAACTTTTGAAACACCTCGATTTCTTCTTTTACGACACTAATGTCTCTACTATGTCCAGGTATAAACAAGAACCACGTGCAAATCTCCCTTGGGTTTGTGTCAAATGCACCAGTACTGAACATTGCTGCCTGTGCTAAAATCTGGGCGCAATCCTTTATCTCTTTTATTGGCGAATACATAAACATATTGATGAATAAATTCAAGTACTTGTACATCAGTGGCTGAGTTTTAATGGGAAGGTCCTGCTGTCGTGTCTCCATAACTTGCTCTTTTAGGAGGGACAACAAAGATTGCTGCAAAATTGTTGGCATTACCATAGGATTGCTCGGAAGAAGTTTAAAGAAATCATATGAACCCTCCACTGCCATAGGCAAAGTTCGCTGTATGAGAGCTTGACAATGCTCAGAGTTAGCAACCAATCAAAAATAAATCCATTCTTTTCTCAATTACCTTTGGGTAGAAAAGTAAATTCATGCTAATAATAAAACACTTAGGATTGGTAGTAAACGGATTTGTATGGGGGGAGGGGAGAGGTGTTAGGGCATGCAAAGGTAAACAAAATGGCACATGCACGCAGCATTGGAACTCAAACAGCTTATAACCCAGCACACATTTGATGCTGACTAATATCAAACTAAGAAATATCACTAATTTTCTGCCAGACATAGCTCAAAAGCTTTTGCTGGAAGTTCATATTCGTCACAAAATGTTAGGGGACAAAAGCACCTTCCAAACATATCAAAAGCAGAGATCTTACATGATAGATTTTAAGAACATCAAGCAACTTCGAGTAAAACAATGATTCCGAATCTTGAACAGCAATCTTCTCAGTTGAGCACTGACGCATTCCCCAAACTTTTGGCACAGGATCCAAGAAGCCCACGTGGCTGTTTGATTGATTGGTATTGTCATCGTCAACAGACACATTGTCATCCTCAGACAAAGCATTAACTGGGGTGGAAGTAACCCCACTAATAAGCATGTCAGTGTCCTCACTAGCAGAACTTGTCTTCAACTTCTTCCTCGCTACCATATAAAGTTCTAACGCGTCATTTTGATCCGCAGGCCTCTTCACTCTTGATTCAAGGCTCTTGTAGTAGCCATTCAGTGAGGAAAGTAATGACAATAGCACTTGAGGATCAGGAAGCACTATCTGGACCGCATTCTGAATATCTTGCTTCAGAGATGCCCACCTATGCATTGATTGACCACTTAAAGCGCCAATGAGAGAATCAAGAAGCTCTAAATCCATCAACACAAACCTCAAAGTCGCATGTTTCACAATAGATTTAGAGTGAAGCAACCCTTTATTAATCACTAATCGAGTAAACGGTCGTGGTGCTATGCACTTCAAAATATCCTGAACAACCGGACTATTAAATGGCAGGGGATCCTGAGACTGAGAATTAACAAACTCGAAGGTAAGTCCATCACCTACTGATGATAATACCTCTGCAGCCAGAGAAATCGCAGAAAACCTGCAAGTAATTCAGTAAATACACACAAAAAAAGAAAAATTCCAAATTTCTCAAGAAAGAAAAAGTCTAACCAGTAAGGTGAAGCGTGATTTTCAAGATTATGAGGAAACTCATCCAAGAATCCCGAGCCAAAGGCTGGCCTTCCTTTCACAACAGCCAAAAGCAGGTGTCTATGGTACTCAACTTCTGTGGCCTTCAGTTTCTTTAAAAGATCCAACAACCGTTTCACATTCCCTTTTCTGCTCGAATCCGGCATTAAACCATTCGCAGGATCAGTACACACTCTCAACAACACACTATGCGCCAACTCAGCAGCAACACCACCATCCACTCTCCCCGAAATGTCCACCAGCTGCTCTAACGTAGCACTCCCAAACAGTACACTCCTGAGTGCAGGAGGCACCAAAGATTCCTCAACAAGCAATCTATCGCGCAATGTCAGCAAAACATAGACCACAACCTCATCATCCCCTAGACCACGAAGCACCCTCGAGAACATATCCCTCTGCTGCAGAATCTCCCTCAACAACCTTGGATCCCCGACCTCCAGAAACGACATTGCGAATCCAACAAACTCCTCCCTAGTCACATACCTCCTCTTATGATTCTCCTCTTCAAACCTCCTATCCTTCCTCTTATCCTCATTCCTCCTAAACTTCCACTCCGCGAGCTTCGAAAAACCCTGCATTTTGAAATCAAACAGCTTCACCACCTCCCAAGCCAACCCAGGCCCGCGCCGAACAACAGAGGCTAACAACAGCAGCACAGCTTTCTGCCTCTTAGCATCCTTACTACTCAACTCCTTACACAATCCCTCCATCTTCTCCTCAACAATTACACGCGCAAACTTATCCAAAGCACCTGAAATTGTCAAAAGATCCTTGCTTTTCCCAAAAGGGTGGCTGAGAACGGCGGCAACTAGCTTCAGAAACAGGGGAAATCCTGGCTTGCTGTGGTGGAGCTCCCAGGCTTGGAGAAGCTCGGTGCATTTCGACGACGCCTTGATATATGAGGTGATGAATTTGGGGGCGGAATCGGATTTGAGGATCTTTATGAACTCCTTCGAAGCGTCGAAACTGAGTTTTGATTGCGTGGAAGTTAGGTTGCGGAGGAGCTCTATGAGCTTGGCGTCGTTAGCGAATGTTACCGCGCCGCCGCCGCCGTTCTCCGGCGCCATCATCGTGGCGTCGCTTCCAATTTCCCTGTCCTACAGTCCAGTTGAAGACAGGGAAAACTTAAACCCTAAACCCACGGGGCGGGGAAACAGAAAACTAAACTTGAGAAAATATCCGTACCAGCTAGTTGACTATTTTTATTTTGAGACAACGGTTAGATCATGTGCAGGTAAAACCGCTTTCAATCCTTTCAATTAATTAAATAATTAATTTTTTTCCTTCCTCTCAGCAATTCAAATCACAACTAAAACACTTCCATTTTTCACAATAGAGAAAACACTTCCATTTTTATGGAGGCCCACTTGATTCTCTATCTTACTCATTAATTTTACCTTTAATAATTAATTGAAATAAATTTACCTAAAAAATAAATTTAAATGTGAAATTTAATAATACAATTTTACTCTCTTTATTATTTATGAATCCTACTTAATTTTTTCTATCCTATTTATTAATTTTATATTTAGTATTTAATTTAAATAAATTTGACAATTCAAAATAAATAAAAATGTAAAATTTAATAATATATTTTAATTTTAAAATTTCATTTCATTTTTCAAACTTTAATTTCATTTTTATTAAAATTAATATTAAGTAAAAAATAAATAGAAATTTAAAATTAAAATTAAAAAAATAAGAAAATTTAAACTAAATAGGCGGAAACCAAACAAAAAAAAGTAGGCGGAAACCAAACAAAAAAAAGTAGGTGGAAATCATTTGACACTAAAATTTCCCAAGCAAACAAAATTGGGTTCTGCCCCCAGCCCACGTGAAGCCTGACATAGTCAGGTTTGGGACTGGTTGGAGAATTTCAAACAGGGCCCACTGTTGGAATTAATTCCAACCACATTCAACCCTCCATTGTGAGGATAATTGTCCTCATTTAGTCCCAATTTTTAATTCAACTCACTCCAAAATCCTCATTGTACATGCTCTTAAATTTCAGTTAAAAATAAGGAGAATAATAGAGCAAGAGCATGTCCAGCAGGTTCTCCAAAAATTCCTTCAAAATGCAGATTCAAAACGCATATTCTCTATATATTTTTACTCAAACTCCAACATACTCCCTATTTTGCAAATTTTGACATTTATTACACAGCAATTATTTCTTTTGTAATTTAAATCAAATCCTTAGTTTAAATTACTCTACAAAAATATACACTTAAAAAGGTTAGAAAATGGCTAATTTTATTACTTCAATTTTAAAGATAATTAAATATCTTACGACTATTTATTTGTTTTAATAAATTTAAAATAACGGCTATTAAATTCGTAAACTTTTCAGATTAGACTAATTCAAAAAATTTAGAACATTGTAAAAAAAAACTTTTTAAAATTTAAAAAATTAAAGAAGTCGAATTGCAAAACATATCTCTTTTGATATTTCACTATTTCTCATTAAGTGAATAAAGAAAACAATAACTAATTTTTTAATATCATATTCATGGAGTGATTCATGTTAATTAT
>JAUOBV010000006.1:5243200-5273150 GCA_032360425.1 Rubia occidens
TGATTTCTTCTAATTTACACTTTAAACCTTGGTCTTTCCATAACTTATGGAAAGACCGTCTTTCAAGAGACGGACTCTTATTTTATTAGTCGATAAATTGATTATTTTGCCGAAAAAACTCAAGGTTTTTCAAAGTTGCCTTTTGTCTTTTTTATCGGATGTACGGGTCAATCTTTTGTCTTTTGTTGACATATTTTATAATCAATATCTCTAACTATATATAATAATTTTATTTAAAAATAAATATTTAAAATATAAATATTAAAATAAATTTAATAATATTTTACATGATATTTAACTGTAAATATATTAATTTATATTTATGGGTTAAAATATATTAAATTTAATTTTAAAAAAATAAATATGTCACTCCTCATGGGTTGGAGGAAATATATGGATGCTTGAATGTTCTTTTAACCTCATGGGTTGGAGGAAATATATGGATGCTTGGAGGAAATAAAAATTATTTGACAATTATCTTTTTGATTGAATAAAAAATAATTTTTCATCAAAATAAAAACCTAGATATCAAACACTTCATGAATTTAAACATTTAACGTAAATACATAGTAAAACATCTAATCGAAATAGGCAACTGAAATAACCAACAATTAGCATCTAACAACAATTTGTCAAATATACCCTATATTTTATACATTAAAAATTAACAATCATTTATCAAACACAATTAAAATCATGCAAACAACTAATTTGTAATGTCCACTGTTAGAATAAGTCAAATATCTGATTGATTTGATTTAATTCTAGATAGAGTTGTTGACTAGACTAGAGTTATACTAGTACTTGTCTTCCTTTTCTACTCTATTTATTCTGATCAGTAATACATTATTCATTACGAGAAATCATTCTTTCATGGTATCAGAGCAAGTTCTGATCCTAAATTCTAAACCCTAGAATTTATTTTCGTCGCCACCCTCATCTCTTTTTCCGGCCAACTTCCGGCACCGCCGGCAACTTTTTTCGGCGACCTCTCCCTCACTTTTTCCTGCGAACCAAATCTTCACCGGATTCCAGTAAAATCCTGATCAAATCTCAGCGGTTTCTGGCTAATTCCCGACGGCTCTCTCAATCATCGTCCTCAGCGGCTTTCTTCTCCGACAGCAGGCTTCATCACCGACGCCTTCTTTTTCTCTGGTGGCATCCTAGTTCATCTCCTCCGGGGCTCGATTTTTTATCCCCACCAGCGATTCTCTGCACCAGGCTCGACGGTCCTCACTGGTTTTCTCGAACTTGGGCTATAACTCCGGCGACCAATCTCATTCTCCGGCGAATCTGGCTCTAATTGCAGCGACGAAGTAACACCGGTGCTGGCAGCCAGATTCACGCATTTTTCTCTGCGGGTGCTACTCACGCTCCAGCGATCAAATCTGTACGTGTCTTCAACTTGCGCGTCGGCCTCACTCGCGCGACTCTCTCACGCGGCCAACCTGCACCTGCGCTACTTCTATTTGGCCGAGTACTGAACATTTGCTGCAATTATTTTTCTTATATTTTGTAATATGGCCCATCTCACTAGTAATAAGCATTATGGCTCCAAGTGGATTGTAGATTCTGGCGCCACAAAACACATGGCAACATCCTCTGCTGCGGTTGATTATGTCACACCTTATCATGGTTCTTCCAACGTGTATATTGGTAATGGTTCTCAACTCCCTATTACTCATGTTGGTGATTATATGATTTCTAAATCCTTATCTCTTTATGATGTGCTTATTGTGCCTGATATCACTTAAAATTTTCTCTCGATTAGCAAATTAACTCGGGATTTAAATGTTGTTGTCTGTTTTGATGATCGTTCATTTATTATTTGGCATAAAATCACTAGTGAAACATTGGGTCATGGTTATCGTGAAAATGGACCTTTTGTTTTAGACTATGGTGCATCTGCTTTACTGTCTACCGTGGAGTCTCATAAGTCGCGTGCATCTTTTGAAATCTGGCATGCTCGTCTTGGTCATGTACCGCATATGCTTATTTCTGGTTTGTGAGCTTCTGGATCTTTATATGTCTCATCGATTTTTCCAAAACCTACCATTTTTTATGCATGTGAAAAGGCTAAAGAGAAGCGTTTATCTTTTTATTCAAATGATAAACGTGCTGCTAGGGTACTTGATCTGGTTCACTGTGACTTATTTTGGCCCTCTCCTATTTTATCTATTGATGGTTTCTTCTACTATGCACTTTTCCTCGATGATCATTCCCGACTCTCGAGGTTTTACCCACTCCGCCAAAAATCTGATTTTTGGGATGCTTATCTCCATTTTGAGGCTTTTGTGGAGAACCAGTTCTCTTCCACCATTAAGGTGTTTCTGAGTGATGGGGGGACTGAAGTCGTAAATGGCCGCTTACGCTCTCACTTTCAGACTAAGGGCATTCACCATCAGATTTCTTGCATGTATACTCCTGAGCAAAACGGTCGGGCTGAGCGCAAGCACTGCCACATTGTTGAGATGAGTCTGTCCATGTTATACCACTCTCATGTTCCTCTCTCTCATTGGCCTCACGCCTTTGCTGCAGCTGCTTATGCAATAAATCAGCTGTCCACTCCTGTTATTGGCTGCCGATCACCTTATGAAGTCATTAATGGCAGAGTTCCTATATACATGAACTTCCATGCTTTTGGTTGTCGTGTGTGCCCTTATCTTCGTCCTTATGCATCTGACAAACTCGCTCCTCACAGTTTGCCTTGTATCTTTCTTGGGTATGACTCCCAGTACAAGGGATATCGATGTTTGGATTCTACGCCTGGAAAGATATATGTCATCAGACATGCTCGGTTTGACGACACTTTCTTCCCTTATGCCGCTGGTTCTAATTCAGTACCTCCATCCTCTCTGGATGTCTCTACTTTTTTGGATCCCACCGATACAGCGGCTGATATCCCTATTTCTACCACTGTGGCATCTCCTCCTACTCGGCTTGACACTTCGGTTTCCATCTCTCCTGGCTCATCGACTACGGCACCCTGTTCTGTTTGCTCTGCCGATTCGGACCATCCAGTGGCTGCTCCGATGCATCCTGCTCCGCCCACAGCACCATCAACCAGCTTTCATGGTTCTCCGACCAACCCACGCGGTTTACCGGCCACCTCACCAATCCCTTCGCCGGTCGCTACTGCTCCTTTGATCTCTCCACCTCGGCCTCACACTCATCGGATGGCTACTAGGTCAGCTACGGGTGCTCTTCAGCGCAGGGATTATTCAGACATTATCGCTCATGGTCTTACTACTGCTCTACTTACTCAGTCTGAACCCACGGATTATTACACTGCTCTTCAGGACCCAGCTTGGGTTTCTTCCATGGATGACGAGATGGCGACTCTTCGTAGCCAGCACACTTGGGAATTTGTTCCTCGACCTTCTGATACTTATTGTTGGCTCCAAATGGGTCTATAGGCTCAAGTATCGAGCAGATGACACTATTGATTGTCACAAAACCAGACTTGTGGCGAAGGGTTTCTCACAGATACCAGGTTTTGACTTTGACCACATTTTCAGTCCTGTGGTCAAAGCCTCCACTGTTCGGACGGTTATTGTTATTGCCACGATGCGTTCCTGGCCACTTCATCAGTTGGATGTCCAGAACACTTTTCTTAATGGCGTTCTCGATGCTTCAGTCTATATGAAGCAACGCATTGGATATCAGGACCCTGTTCATCCAGGTTATGTTTGTCGCTTGCGAAAGACCATTTATGGTCTTAAGCAGGCCCTCGAGCATGGTTTCAGCAATTTAGCACTTATTTGATTCTGCTTGGTTTTCAATGCAGCTCATCCGATACTTCTTTATTTATTCTTTCGAGAGGGTCGTCGTTATTGTATCTCCTTGTGTATATGGACGACATCATTCTTACAGGAAAAGACTCGACTCTTCTTCGATAGTTCATTGATCGAACACATTGGGAGTTTGCGATCATGGATCTCGGTGCTCTTATTAATTCCTTGGTCTTGAAGTTTTACCTACTTCATCAGGTTTACTTCTTGGTCAAGCAAAGTATGCTCGGGACATCCTGACTCAAGCTGGTATGTCTGACGCTACACCAGTTTCCACGCCCTTTGTTCCTCGATCTTAGTTGCACAGTTCGACCAGTCCACCGTTCAGGTTTCCGACCCTGTATCGTTCTGTTATTGGAGCTCTCCAGTACTTGACTATCACTCGTCCAGACTTAGCCTTTTCGGTCAACACAGTCAGTCAGTATCTCTGGTACCCCAGAGATGATCATTTTGCGGCAGTTATGCAGATTTTGAGGTATGTTCGTGGTACCCTTCATTTCGGCCTGACATTTCGTTCTGCTAGTTCTCCTGAGGTATTGAGGTATTCTGATGCTGATTGGGCTCACTATCTGGAGGCTCGTCGGTCTACTTATGGATATGTTGTCTTTCTTGGTGGCAATTTAGTTTCCTGGAGTGCCAAGAAACAACCCACAGTTTCTCGTTCCAACACAGAGTCTGAGTACCAAGCTTTAGCCAACACTTCTTTAGAGGTTTTTTGGCTCACTCACTTGCTTCATGATCTTCGAGTACCTCTGTCCGGCCCTCTGTTGCTGTTATGTGACAACAATAGTGCTATCTTCTTGGCTCAGAATCCAGTTGCTCACAAGCCAGCAAAGCACATCGACATCGACTATGATTTTGTTCGGGAGTTGGTGGCCTCCAACAAGCTTTGAGTTACGCACATATCTACTTCTCTTTAGATAGCAGACATCTTCACTAAAGGGCTCTCTCGCTCGCTGTTTGAGTTCTTCAGATCCAAGCTGTGCGTCGGCGAGCATCCGACGCTCCGCTTGAGGGGAGGTGTTAGACTAAATCAATTAGAATATTAGATTTGATTATATTTGTTTAGAGTTATACTTGGACTCTTCTACTTTTATATCTTGTACTCTATTTATTCTCCTGATCATCAATAATAATGATCACGGGAAATCACTCTTTCAAGAACATTTTATACTCCCTCCATCCCACTTTAAAGTTCCAAATTGATTTTTGCACAAACTTTAAAACAATTTATATGGGTTCTTTTTAATGGGTGATGAGAGTGGGGCTACATAAATCAAATGAAAGGAAGATTGATGACCACTTATTTATTACTAAATGTAGAAAGTTTAGAATCAGGAAGTTTATAGTAAATGTCCCAAAAAGGAAAGTAGGACGTTTATTATGGGACGGAGGGAGTATTTTTTAATTAAGGAATTTTTAGAGAATTTTTTTGATACCAGGATAAAAAGTAAAACCCACAAATGAAACATGATATATACAAACCCAATCAGAAATGATATTCATTTCTTATCCTCATTCTAAATCGATTATGTCTCTATGATCAGGATCGTACGGAAACAGGAGCGGAATGAGAACGATGAGATGGTGGAGATCCAGCTAGAGCGCGGCAGCGGCGTGACACTAGTGGACAAAATACCTATGGCTTCAAGGCTCAGTCTAAGCAAATAAAGCACTCAATAAACCAAAAATATCATAGTTGGAAAAATCTTTGTACCTAAGAGAGCCAGTATGAGATCGAGTAGCCATCAGATGACGTGAAGAGGAAACCGATGCCAAAGTTGGCACAGAAATTGAGGATGGCACAGAATCTGAAGATGGCCAATTCAGAGAAGCCAACAACAATGGCTATATGGGAAAGACAACAGAGTGTGGCAATACAGGAGGCGAAACCACTAGAGCCGGGGAAGGTGTCATGGCGGCTTGTAGTTTGGATGCGTTGATGGTGACCTGGTTGCATGCGACGGTACTGCTGTGACGGGCTGGGCTGCCGGTGTGCATGCGATGGGCATAAAAAAATTTTAAATAAAACCTGAGCTCCTGGTACAGACTGTAAATAAGAATTATCCAAAATAATGGGTAATTCGGCTTAAGAAGATTGCTCAAAAATCTCTGAATGCACAAACGAAGGTTCCAAAAATGTTGAAACATTAAGTGAAGGTGGATCAGTAGAAGTACCAGTGCGAGTCACTAGAAAAAACATCTCATTAAACCAGGTATGACAAGTGATGCACTTCTTCTTCGTAAGAGGATCAAGACAGCAATAACCATTGTACTGTGAACTATAATCCAAAAAATATACATGACATACTCCGCGGTGCCAATTTATGTGCAGCATAAGGATGTAAATATGGAAAAACTTGACAGCTAAATGGATGAAAATTGGAGTAGTCAGGAATCCTACAAAACATAACAGAGAGCGAAGACTGGCCAGATAAAACCACCGTTGGCAACCAATTGATGATGTGGATTGTTGTAGAAAAAGCATAATGCGAAAATAAATAATGAAGGCCAGAATGAAAGAACATTGAAAATCTTGTCGCAGTAATGTGACGATACTTCAACTCTGCACGACCATTTTGCTCCGGAGTATAAGGACATGTAAGCTGATGATGAATGCCTTTAGATGCAAAATATGACCGCATGCGATGATTCAGAAACTCGGTTCCACCATCACTCTGAAATGATTTAACGGTGGTAGAAAACTGGTTCTCAACAAGAGCATCAAAATGCATATAAGCCTCCACAAAATCAGACTTTCGTCGCAGAGGATATAACTAGGTGAACTGAGAAAAATCAACAAAAAAGATGACATAATAAGAGAACCCGGTACGAGAGATGATATGAGAGGGTCCCCAAAGATCACAATGAACTAAATTAATTATGCATGGTGCACATTTTAAATTATCACGAAAAGAAAGACGTTTGTCTTTTGCCATCTCACAAGAGGGATATAAATGAGGTTTAGGCAGCAAACTAGTAACTGGCAAACATCCAGACTTGCTCAAAGGATGATAATTTTGGTAATTTTGGAAAAGAGATATAAAAGCCAAAAAATTTAGAGAGACTAATATCATGATAGAATGTAAAACCCACAAACAATTGTGGTTGTGTGTATTCATATATAGTGAGTATAAAGGGTATACAAATCCTAAAAAAATATGGAACAAGATATATACACAACCAATCAGAAAGTGTATTATTTTCTTATCCTGATTCTAAATCAATTATATCTCTATTAACTAATAATCTTTCAAATTTAAATTTTTGAATGCTTCACTAACAATAACGTCCTCTCACATTCAAATACTTAAGTTTGGAGCAACCATTTTTATGTCAAACTTTTATTGCATCAACGTACATAATCATTTTCTAATTCGAGATGCTCGAGACACCACATCATAGTTGCAAAGACTCGTCGTCGCTGAGGTTTTCTGGCTGCAGATACTGTGCGTGATATGGATAGGCCATTAGGAGCTGATCTAGGATCTACCGGAGGGAGCTACCGGCGGCCATGGTGGAATCGATCCAGTGCATCATCAGCCTTTTCTTCTTCTCCTTTATATTTGCACGTACGGTGGTGAGGCAGTTCAGCTCGAGCTCCTACTGCTAGTGCTCCTGGATGACTCCATGCCAGAACATCGTGGCTCCTTGCCACAGTTGTGAATCTCAAGGTCAAGTAGAGGTTGGTTAAGAAAAACACTACATTAACCAATTAACAAAAGTGTGAAAAATGTGCCGCCCCTCATTGTGCATTAATCTAATTGCGAGACTAAACTTTTTATTTTCCACATTTAAAAAATTACAAAAATTAAATTAGAAAAACTGATTCAGTTTAAATTGCATATTGATCATGCAAAGAAAAAATGGGCGTGCCCGATGGTTGAACAAGATATTTAAGTGTGGGATGGAGAGATTATAAAATTATGTTTCAGTTGTTCAACAATATAATTTTGAACTTTTGAAATGTTAAAAACAAAAATTGAAAGAAGGATCGTCTCTGCTCCAAAGATGGAATTGATCCCAAGCTAAAACAATAGAAAATTCAAGCAAACTTCATTCTACAAAACAATCTTCCACAGCTCAGACATGGAGAAAGTGGTAAATAATATATTTTTTAATGTACTATATATTTGAATACAAGGCAAAAGTTTTGGTCATGTTATATCTCAGTAAATTTCTTTGATTCAATTAAAACTTTGATGATCCAAGATGAGCTTAGGATAAAGGCTGAAGGTGCCCTGTTCCCCAATTGGATAACTTTGACATGCTTTTCTGGTTGACAAAAATGTTAGCTTGTTGAAATATGCTATCCGGGAATGAAAACACATATTTAGAACAAGGTTGGCAAACTATTTTTATCGATAAAGACTCGCTTAAGGATAAGCTTCTATTTTTTACGTATTTTCCTGATGCTCTTATTGAAGGGGAGATCTTTTGATGTGGTGATTGAATAACAATCCCACAACTACAACATAATGGTATGTTGTAATAATTGTTCAATAAATATATGTGTTTTTGCATAATAATCAGCGAGCCTCAACATTAATCCACCGGAATTAAAAGTAAAAAAATGAACATTAAGATAAGAAAAACTCGATCGGTTTGAAATGCATATTGATCGTAGAGGAAAAATATTTGGCTCGCTCGATGCTTCCACATTACCCTTCAAGTTCAAATGGCATGCCTATGCTTGCACATGAAATTATAATTCAACCATTTGAATGCACTATGTATGCACAACAATATTAATATATAACTATAGAAAAATAAATAATGAGACAAAAGTGTCATCTTCACCAAGTTCATCGACTGCACCATGTTTACCATCTGATGAAACTGAGGACTAATAATTTTTCAAAGGTAAATTTTTGAATGCCTCACCAACTACAAAGTCCTTTCACATTCAAATACTTAAGTTTAGAGCAACCATTTATTATTTCTAGTATCAACGTACATAAGCATTTTCCAATTCGAGATGCTCAAGATACATCATCATGGATGCAATGACTTGGCATTGCTGAGGGCTGCTTCGCGTGATGTGGATGGGCCAACTGGAGTTTATCCAGGTTCAGCCGGAGGGAGGTTCCATGTGCTAATTGAGCCAGTGCATCACTAGACTTTTCCAATTCTCTATTTTTTCTGCATGTATGGCGGCGATGCAGTTCTGCTCAAGCTCTGGCTGCTAGTGTTCCAGGGCGATGATGTGACCGAACAGTCGTGGCTCTTTACCCCAGTAGTGCTTCCAGGAATCCGACGTGAGTAAAGTTGTTGTCTTAGCGGTAGAGGTACATAGTAAGATATGGTGGTGGCGTCATTGGATATTTGGAAACAAAAGCTTTTGAAATATTTGGCTTGTTCGATACTTGCACAGTTATAAAAGTTAAAAGATGAGACAAAAGTTTCATCTTCACCAAGATCATTGTATTCAATGTCTCCACCATCTCATGAACCTGAGGACTAATAATCTTTCAAATGTAAATTTTTGAATGCCTTACCAACTACAACTTCCTTTCATATTCAAATACTTGAGTTTGGAGCAACCATTTATTATGTCTGACATTCAGATTGTAAACGTACAGAAGCATTTTCTAACTCAAGATGCTTGAGACACTGCATCATGGTTGCAATGACTTAGAGTCGCTGAGGTCTTATGGCTTTAACTATTGTGCAAAATATAGATGGGAAAATAGGTGATGATCCATGTTTTTCCGAAGGGAGAAGCCGACGGCCACGGTGGAATCTCGCCAGTGCATCATTAGTTTTTTCCCTCTTCTCCTTTATTTCTGCATGTACGGTGGAGATGAAATTCACCTCGAGCTCTTGCTGCTAGTGTTCCAAGGCGATTCTGTGTCCAAACAGGTGTGGCTTCTTATTGCGGTAGCACTTCCATGCGTCCGACGTGAGTTTCGTCATCATGTTAGCAGCAGATGGATGACATAGTAAGCTTCAGTGGTGACACCATTGGAGATTTGGAAACTAAAACTATGGAAATATTTGGCACACTCGATTCTTGCACAATGCCGTGCAAGTTAAAAAAAATTGGCAGGCTCGATTCTTGCATGTAAAATTATAAGTTGACCATTTGAATGCACCATGCATGCACAACAATATTACAATATAACAGTACAAAAATAATAATAATAATAATAATAAATGATACAAAACTTTCATCTTCATTAAGATCGTTCTATGTACCACCTGATGAGCCTGAGATTTAATAATCTTTCAAAGGTAAATTTTTGAATGCCTCACCAACAACGTTCTTTAACATTGAAATGCTAAAGTTTGGAGCAACCATTTATTATGTCTAACATTAATTTTTTCAACATACATAAGAATATATAACTCAAGAAGCTCGATACACTGCATCATGGTTGCAATGACTCAACATCGTAGAGGTCATTTGGCTTTAACAATTGTGTGTGTGGATGGGTCAATAGGAGTTGATCCAAGTTCTATCAGTGGGAGCTGCTGGCGGCCACGGTGGAATCGAGCCAGTGCATCATCAACCACTTCCTCTTCTCCTTTATTTCTGCATGTACGGCGGTGAGGCAGTTCAGCTCGAGCTCTTGCTGCTATTGCTCCAAGACGATTCCGTACCTGAACAGTCGTGGCTCCTTGCTGCGGTAGCACATACACGCACCTGATGTGAGTGATGTAGTCGTGTTAGTGGAAGAGGTACGACATAGTAAGCTTCGATGGGGGCACCATTGGATATTTTGAAACTTAAACTTTGGAAATATTTGGCTCGCTCGATTCTTGCACAATACCGTGCAAGTTAAAAAAACTAGCATGCTCGATTCTTGGACGTAAAATTATGAGTTAATCACTTTAATGCACCATGCAAGCACAACGATATTACCATATAACAGTACAAAAATAATTTTAAAAAATAAGGCAAAACTTTCATCTTCACCAAAATCATCCTATGCACCGTCTTCTCCATCTGATGAATCTAAGGACTAATAATATTTCAAAAGTAAATTTTTGAATGCCTCACAAAATACAACATATTTTCATATTCAAATTATTTAGTTTGGAGCTACCATTTTTTATGTCTAAATTTAATTGTTTCAACGTACATAAGAATTTTCTAATTCGATACGCTCTAGAAACTCCATCATAGTAGCAATGACTACGTGTCACAGAAGATATTTGGTTCCGGATGCTTTGTGTGATGTGGATGGTCAGCAGAAGTTGATCCAAGTTTGGCCAGGGGGAGCTGGCAGAGGCCATGGTGGAATTGAGCCTGTGCACCATATGTCTTTTCCTCTTTTCATTCATTTCACTTGTACGAAGGCGATGATGTTCATCTTGAGCTCCTGTTGCTAGTCCTCCAAGGCAATGTCATACCCGAATAGCCATGCCTCCCTTCCACGGTAGCGCTTCAGAGCATCCATCGTGAGTGACATCGTAGTGTTAGCTGTAAAGGTGCGGCATAGTAGGCTTTGGTGGTGACGCCATTGGAGATTTGTAATATTATGAAAACTAAACTTGATTTATTCATTTTATTTCGATATAGTTTAATTGAATTTATTTCATTTCGACTTAGTTTAGTTCAATTTATATCAAGTTATTTAATTTCAGTAGATAATTTAAAATTTAATTTATAAAAGACTAAACTATAACATGTTACATATTTAGATATATGCAATAAGATTTAGTCATGTTCAATTTAGTCGTAAATTTATTCTATATGCACGCATGTAATGATTGAAGAACGTTTTTTTTAAGTAGAATAACATTAGAAATATATTCCCTCCTAAAGTGTGCACGCTTATGATTGTTCATAACAGAGAAGTAACCAATTTGCACAATGTGACAGCTGTTGCATAAATACAAAACAAAAACTTAATATATCAATATTCACCCTGATAGAGATGGGACGAAAGTTGATTACAGTCTGTAGCTAACCCAAAGTGTTTGAATTCCATGGAAAAATGTCGGGAAAGAAAAAGAGTAAGGAGAAAATTAGTGGTGGAAAAGTTCAAGGAAAATGAAGCTAAACTGTAAGCAAAGTTGGCTGCGTTGGCTTCTGAATAAATTTATTTGGAACTATTACGGAGTATGTGTAGATACCTAAGGTTTGTCAACACCTTTTTTTGAAGGAAAAGACGTCAGTTTCAACGATCTGCAAAGATGAAGATGAGAGAAAGATTGTTGGAAGTTGGTGAATTTAATCTTGATCTAGATATGATCTTAAGTTTGAAGTTAAGTAGAGGTTAGGAAAAAAAACGCTACACCAACCAATTTACAAAAGTGCGGAAAATGTGCCGCCCCTAATTATGCATTAATCTAATAGTGAGACTCAACATTTGTTCACCAAATTTCAAAGAAAAAGAAAAACTTAATATTAGAAAAACTTAATATTAGAAAAACTCATTCTTTTTAAATTGAATATTGAGCATGCAATAAAATAATTGTCACGCTCGATGCTTGTGCATGATATTTAATTTTGGGATGGAAAGAGTATAAAAATATGCTTCGGTTGTTCTACAATATCATTTTGAAATTTTGAAATGTTGGAAAAAAAACTAAAAGAAGGATCAACTCAAATCTAAAGATGAAAATGGTCCCAAGTAAAAACCATTTAAAGTTCAAGTAACCTTCACTCTACAAAACAATCTTCCACCGCTTCGACGGGGTGATGCCGTGCCCGAACAACCATGGCTTCTTGCCACTGTAGTGCTTCCAAGCATCCGACGTGAGTGACGTTTTCATCTTAGCAGCAGAGGTACGACATAGTAGGCTTCTGTTACACCTTTATTTTTTCACGGTTTACCGAACTAATTTTCTTGAGCTATAGTTTGGGAAAGGGTGTAAAGATGCCTACTTTGTGGGAGCTGGTCGGTTGAACCTTAGTCCGGGACCAAGTGTTTTTAGGCAAGGCTTGGATGGTGGGTTTGACCTATCGGTTGGGAGGATAAAGGCAAAGGACGGGGAAGGCTTGACAAGTTACCTACGATTCAGGTGAGGGATAACCCGAGGAAGGCGGGTTGATCCAAGATGGCTATGTGGCAAGGTTCGGGTTCCATGTCCCAAGTGACACAACGGTTCACGGATAGAACGCCGGTTACTTGATGGGTTGAAAACCTTACGGCCAAGAGATGCATTGTTTCGGGTGAAGCCTTGAAGGAAGCTGATGCTTGGAAGAGAAGCTAGCTGGCCCTAGAAGTGCGGAATAACTCACGGTTATGTGTAACCGCCGGGTAGTTATTAGGAACTACCTGAACAGTTGTTTCCCTTTGGACGGTTAAGGGTGTTAACCGTCAAGTGTATGTTTGCCTATAAATACTCCCGGTTAGAGCAAAGACCTTCTAGGTTCTGGTGGTGTGTTTTTCCAACCGAAGAACGTTCCTTTGATCTATAAAGATAAGGGTTGGATCCGGGCTCCGTAAACTTGTGTATTCTTTGAGTGCTTACAACGTGTAAAACCTCGTTCCCTCACGGATCGTTGGTTAAATTCGAAAAAGTTTTTAGGCCCAGAGTAAAGATTTAACAAGTTGGTATCAGAGGTTTCGGTAATACGAAGAAGTGGCGTGCAGTATGTCAATGACAAGCAGTGAAAAGATCAAGGCCTTGCAAGCCGAGAATGATCACCTGAAGGCCACGATGGCCAAGATGGAGGAAGCTCTTGTCAAATTGGATGAAAACTATGCAATCCTGGAAAAGCAAGTCACAAATTTGCCTAGGTCCTCCGCATAGACATGGCAGATAAACTGGATGCACTTTTTCGTGATGTGGAGTCCCTAAAAACTCACATCAAGGGCAAAAGTGCCAAGGAGGAAGACGACGAAGAGGATACCGATGAGGAATATCCTCTTTAGACAAGTTTGGCAGCGGAGGTGAAGTTGCTAAAGCAAGCCGGTCATTGTGAATGGCCATGTCCCTGGTCCTGGCCCTGAACGGGTGGACGTTTTCAAATTCACTGAACCGAAGTGTTTCAATGGGAACTGGAGTTCTAAGTATGTGAAGAACTTCTTGTGGGATATAAAAAATTATTTCAGGACGATGAAGATATCTGCGGGCCAACAACTGAATGTCGCAAGCATGTACCTGGCGAGAGATGTAAAGCTTTGGTGGAGGACCGGGTGTATGGACGTTGCAGCAACCCCAATCTCCACATGGGAAAATTTAAAGAAGGCACTGAAGGCCCAATTCATGCCTACCAATGCTGCACGGGCGGCTCGGGTTCAGTGCGGGACTATGTCATGGCATTCACTTCGCACATGTTGGATGTGAATGACATGTCAGAGGAAAATAAGTTATTTACTTTTTTGAATGGTTTGTAAAATTTGGCTAAGTCAGAATTGCACAGGCAGGGAGTGCAAAACTTAGCCCAGGCGGTGGCGGCTGCGGAGAAACTAGTGGACTTCAAGGCGAAATCTACTAGTTCTGGTGAAACATGAGGGAAAGACGGCAAGAAGATGGATTGGAAGCCTAAAAATTCTGACCCTAATAAGGAGAGCCAAGGCAAGGATGACTCTAAGGAGGAACGGAAGAAGTCGGGTGGATGTTATAAGTGTGGCGGTCCACACTTCGCTCGTGATTGCCCACAAAAGGAAGGAAGGGTAAATGCTGCCACGGTGTCCGAATCAAGCGAGGGCAAGGAGGTTGCAATGAGGATGAATCCAATGGAACTCCTGGACACCATAGGTGTGGTCGGTCCTTCCATTCCATTAAATTAATTGTTGTTTATGCTTGGAATAATTAATGGTTTGCCTGTAAGTGCAATACTTGATTCTGGAGCAACGCACAGTTTCATTTTGGGTCAATTGGCCCAAGATTTGAAGTTAAGTATTATTCCATATAATTGTGAAATAAGGACTGTAAATTCCCAACTCGAGAAGGTGTTAGGTTGGGTAGATGAAGAATTATGTTTAGGTCCATGGTCAGGTACCATAGGCATCACTGTGTTAAGATGCCTTGATGATTTTGAAATTATCTTAGGAAAAGTCTTCATGTGTATTCATAAGGCTTATCCAATCCCTCATTTGAATGGATTTATGATCATGGATAAGAAAGCCCCAGCCCTGATTCCATGCTACTCGAGGGAGCAAATTCAGGCTAGAAGAAAGCGGAAGGCTGAAGGGGTGTTAACTGCAATTCAAGTTAAGGAAGGCATGGAGAAGAGAGAACAAACATTCCTCTCAGTTCTGGTTGAAGTTAAGCCGGATGTGTTCCAGGATGTCCCACCAGCAGTGACAAGTTTACTTGATGACTTTGTAGATGTGATGCCGGTTGAATTGCCCAAAAGGTTGCCGCCACGACAGGCAACAGATCATAGGATTGAACTAGTTTCAGGGGCCAGACCACCAGCTCAGGCTCCTTACCGTATGTCTCCGATGGAACTAGTGAAGCTTCGAAAGCAATTGGATGAATTGCTGGAAGGTTGACTGCTGTAACCTTCGAAGGCTCCATACGGTGCACCAGCCTTATTCCAAAAAAAAACTGATGGTTCGCTCCATTTTTGTGTAGACTACCGGGCTATGAATAATCTGACGGTGAAGAACAAGTATCCTATCCCGAATACTTATAATTTGTTTGATAGGCTTGTAAAAGGTCACTTTTATACGAAGATAGACCTTAGATCGGGATATTGGCAGGTTAGAATAGCAGAAGGGGATGAGGTGAAAACAACGGTTGTAACCCGTTATGGTTCGTACGAGTTTCTGGTGATGCCTTTCAGGCTTACAAATGCACCAGCGACTTTCTGTAATCTAATGAATGATGTTCTCTACGACTATATAGACAAGTTTGTTGTGGTGTACTTGGACGATATTGTGATTTATTTTGAGTCGCTAGAAGAACACCTTAGTCACTTAAGAAAGGTGTTTGGCAAACTAAGGGAGAACGAATTATATGTCAAGAAGGAGAAGTGTGAGTTTTGCACTCATGAGATCACTTTCCTTAAACATGTCATGAGTGGGGGTAGAATCAGGTTGGATGAGAAGAAGGTGGCGGCTGTAATAGAATGGTCGGACCCAAGTAAAGTCCCAGAATTAAGATCATTTTTGGGCTTAGCAAATTACTATTGTCGGTTTATAAAGGGCTACTTGAAGTTGGTCAGTCCCTTGACGGATTTGTTGAAAAAGGGTGCTCCTTGGGTTTGGAGTGATGCATGCAAGAAAGCATTTAATGCTTTGAAGGATGCAGTTGCAACTGAATCGGTCTTACGATTACCGGATTTCAGTAAGCCATTTGAAGTGCACACGGATGCGTCTGATCGTGCAATTGGCGGAGTTTTGGTGCAGGAAGGGCACCCGATTGCTTATGAAAGCGGAAAGTTAAAGGAACTTGAGTCAGGATATAATACTCATGAAAAGGAGATGACAACAGTGGTGCATTTCCTTGAGATTTGGAAGCACTACTTACTGGGAACAACATTCATTTTCGTGATGGATAATGTGCCAAATACCTACTTCAAGACGCAAAATAAGTTAACCCCAAAGCAGGCAAGATAATAGGAGTTCTTGGCTGAGTTTGATTTCGATTGGATATACAAACCAGGGAAGGAGAATTAGGTTGCAGATACCTTGAGTCAGAAGCATGTGGGGGAGTATGTTGCTGCCATCACGATAGTTGTGACGGATTTTATGGAAAGGATCGTGAAGAATCTAAACAATACCCAGTTTACTTGAAGTTGAAGACTCAAGTTGAAGAAGGAACGGTTCAACTCTATTGGCTGGAAAATGATGTGCTTATATACCAAGTTCTGGGAACTTGCAAAGGAAGCTGTTAAAGAAGTCCCACGATTCAAAATGTGCTGGTCACCCAGGCATGGAAATGATGTTGGCCTTATTGTCAAGGAATTTTATTTGGCCAAAGATGGAACATGCCATTGAAGTTTATGTTCAGACGTGTCTTGTCTGTCAATTGGACAAACACGAGAGGAAGAAGGAGGTAGGTTTGTTGCAGCCCTTTCCTATTCCGGATTATCCATGGAAGTCGGTCTCGATGGACTTAATCACAGACATGCCTAAAGTTGATGGGTTTGGTTCTATACTTGTGGTAGTTGATCGATTTTCCAAGTATGCTGTGTTTATTGAGGCACTGGAAATGTGTCCAGCTGATAAAATGGCTGAGTTATTTCTAAAGTGTGTTGTGAAATACTTTGGATTGCCCGATGAAATTATAAGTGATAGGTATTCACAGTTTGCGGGAAGATTTTGGACCCAATTATTCAACTCAGTGGGTTCAGAATTGAAGTTCTCAACAGCAAATTATCTCCAAATGGATGGACAGACAGAGGGGATGAATGTATTGCTGGAAGAATATCTGAGGCATTATGTGACGGCCAGTTAGAAAAATTGGCCCAAGTTACTTGATGTGGCTCAGTTTTGTTACAACTTACATCGATCCTCAGCCACGTGGTTGAGTCCATTTGAGTTGGCTACCGGACAGCAACCTTTGTCACTAAACGAGATTGCAGTCCAGAAGATGGGAGGAAAATGTCCAGCAGCTTACCGGTTTGATCGGTCTAAACAAGAGCTGATTGATGAGGCTCGAGATAATTTGTTGCTTACTCAGAAACGGATGAAGAAGTATCTAACAAGAACAGACGAGATTTGGAGTTCCAGGTCAGGGATCTGGTCATGTTGAAATTGACTCCACAAATTCGGAAGCATATAAGTAGCAAGATGGTGCACACGGGATTATTGCCCAAGTTTGACGGCCCCTTTGAAGTCCTTGAGCGAGTTGGAAATGTTTCCTACAAGTTGAAACTTCCGGATCGTTTGAAGGTACATTCTACTTTTCGTGTTAGCTACCTCAAAAAGTTGTATGCTGATGAAGAGGACCCTGAAAGAGTTCAAGTGAAGAGGGTTCCTCCGGTTGTGAGGACTCAGTATCAAAAAGAGGTGGAAGCTATATTTAACCATGAGATGCTAGGTGCAAGCAAGAAGAATTGGAGAACCAAGTTCTTAGTTCATTGGAAGGGTGAAGATCCAATGGATGCTGAGTAGATTCTTGAGAAGAACTTATGGAAATTTGAGGATGAAATTGCCGAGTACATGAGTCGACAGTGAAAATTTTTGAGGACAGCAACCACTTAGGTGGGGGTGGTCTGTTACACCCTTATTTTTCCACGGTTTACATAACTAATTTTCTTGAGCTATAGTTCAGGCAAGGGTGTAAAGATGCCTACTTTGTGGGAGCTATTCGGTTGAACCTTGGTCCGGGACCAAATGGTTTTAAGCAAGGCTTGGATGGTGGCTTTAACCTATCAGTTCGGAGGATAAAGGCAAATGACGGAGAAGGCTTGAAACGGTGCGAGTTATCTACGGTTAAGGTGAGGGATAACCTGAAAAAGGTGGGTTGATCCAAGATGGCTATGTGGCAAGGTTCGGGTTCCATGTCCCAAGTGACGCAACAGTTCACAGATAGAACGATGGTTACTCGGGTGGGTTGAAAACCTTACGGCCAAGAGATGCATTGTTTTTGGTGATGTCTTGAAGGAAGCTGACACTTGGAAGAGAAGCTAGGTGGCCCTAGAAATGCGGAATAACTCACAGTTATGTGTTACCGCCGGGTAGTTATTAGGAACTACCTGAACAGTTGTTTCCCTTTAGACGATTAAGGGTGTTAACCATCAAGTGTATGGCTGCCTATAAATACTCCCGGTTAGAGCAAAGATCATCCAGGTTCTGGTAGTGTGTTTTGCCAACCGAAGAACGTTCCTTTGATCTATAAAGATAAGGGTTGGAGCCGGGCTCCGTAAACTTGTGTGTTCTTTGAGTGCTTACAACGTGCAAAACCTCGTTCCCTCACGGATCGTTGGTTAAATCAGAACAAGTGTTTAGTCACTGAGTAAAGGTCTAACAACCTCCATGGTAAGGATAATGGAGATTGGAGATGTAAGTTTGAAATGGAACTATTATATTGTGCGAAGTTCGCCCATGTAAGTATTTATAAGGGTAGGGGAGGAAGGTTTTGGGAAGGGTGACTCAGTTTGTAATCCCAATAATCGTATTTTTGTAATATTATGAAAACTAAAACTTGATTTATTCATTTGATTTTGACATAGTTTAATTCAATTTATTTCATTTTAACTGAGTTTAGTTCGATTTATTTCAAGTTAGTTAATTTCAGTTGTTTTTTTAAATTTTAATTATTAAAAGACTAAACTATAACATATACTACATATTTAAACATATATACTCAAATTTAATCTTGTTCAATTTAGTTATACATTATAGTCTATATGTACAATTAGTGAAATTTACATCCAACCTAATTAGCCTTTAGCAATAACTATCATATTGCAAGGAATGGTTGATTTCAAAAAAATATATCCAAGTTACATTAAGTTTTTGCATCCGTTATTCAAATACACTCATTCCAGATAAAATAGCTCAATTGCTTTTTCACAGTCTTTAATGGTCATATTTGAGCATAAATATTTCTAGTCACATACAACAATTTCGCATAAAAATTTGATATATAGAAAATAGATGTTTGAATCTAACAATATCTCACATGATATTTATATAACATATGTTAACTTATATTTAGGGTCAAACTTTACAAAATATGACTTGAAAAAAGCAACTGGGGCATTTTATCTTGGAGAATAATAGAGATATAATTGATTTAGAATCAAGATAAGAATGGAATACCCTTTATGATTGGTTTATATATATATAATGTTTCATATTTGTTTCTACTATGAATACCCTTTTACTCACTATATATATAAATACACACAACCACAATTGTTTGTGAATTTTACACTATCATGGTATCAGTCAGGTCTTTCTAAAATTCTTGGCTTTTATCTATCATTTTACCCGAAATTACCAAAATTCTCGTCCCATTTGTTCGATCGGCCGCCGTCCACGGCCACCATCTTCCGCTACCATCGAGCACAACCAGTTGTCATCTTCACGACCAAAAATTTCTGGCCATCTCCTCTAGTTTTTTGCCGTCCCCCAACGACCTTCATTGTTTTCGGTGTCCTCTCCAATTTCAACCCAGCACCTCCAGTCCTCTTTTCTGTGTGGTCGTCCAACCTAGACTCGACGACTTCCCTTCTTCTCAGGAAAGTCTTCTCGGGTCAGTGGCAAGATCCAGGAGTCAGTCACTTTTTCCAGTTTTTCCAGCAATTCCTCCAACAAGAGGCGTGTGTGTGCCACGCGCGCAATCCACTCTTCCCACAAATGAATATCCTCGACCACTCCTCTAAGCGCGTGCTTCCTACATGCTTCGTCACTATAGAAGCTTCTCGCATTTCCAAAATTATTGCGAGCTAAAGATTTTTCGCTAGTTGAAGGATATTCTCATGAGTTGATCCAGTGTCTCCTGAGTTTTTCATTTCTGATAAACATCCTAGTTTGTACCAAGGTATTCTAGCAATGTTAGCATCATGCTTTATTCTTTATGTTTTCCCCTCTCTCTCCCCTTATCAAATTCATTCGTCGGTGACTGCTCGACCATTTCCAGCAGTATCAACAGGGGCGGACACACTATGGTGCACAGTTTTTTTTACAGCTAATTTATACAGTTGAAAACTAATTTTTACAGCTGAAATTTTTTGAAAAAAATAGTGCACCCTACCAATTATCCCCAAATATATTTTATTCATATTATATATATAAATATATAATTGGTGCATCCCGTATATAAATTTCTAGATCCGCCACTGAGTATCAACACCCTTTCTCTAACGGCTATTTTTCTCTCGGCATCTCTGCCCCCCGGAGTCCACTCCCTCGGCTTCCCTCTACTAACAATTTCAACCTCAACATGGCCTCTGGAGTTCACTCCATTACATTTCTTTTACGACCAGCTCTCATCCATCTTTGCATATATCGACTTTTATATGGCTAGCGTCCAAACCTCCCACTTCGCTGGCACCTTTGTTTGATCTACTCCTCCGGTGTCCAAACCTCTAACTTTCCAGGCTCCAACATTGCCTGATTCGGTGTTTGATCCAGCTTATGTTTAGCATGTAATTGTCACGTGCCAGCCATTTGAAGAAAGCGTGTGTTTTTTACAAGTGCATGAAAATGTGGTTGGTCTTCCAGGGCATGTATCTAGCACGCCTATACAGCAAGTTTTTTCTCTCTTCTATCACCGTGCATTGAAAGCTTACCAAGTCTAGCTCCCATTTTTTCTCTCTTCTCGGCAATCGGAATTCATAGTCCTCTTCCAGTTTTTATGGCCTTCTCCAAATCATGCAGAGTTAGTATCAATTCTTTTGATCGATTGATTGTTGATTCTGGTGCAACTGCTCACATGACTTCTAAGAAGGTACACACTTATCATGGTTCTAATTTTACTTATGTGGGAAATGGTGAATCACTATCTATTTCAAATAATTGTCAGTGTAATCTTTTTGGCTTGTCTCTTATTGATGTTCTTGTGTTTCCTCAAATTACCAGAAGTTTACTGTCCGTTAGTAAACTTACTCGTGATTTACAAGTTATTATTATATTTGATGCAAGTGCATTTTTTACTAAGAACAAGCATACAAGAAAGATACTGAGTAAAGGTCGCAATCATTCGGGTCTTTATTTTCTTGAGAGCGGTGACTCCACCTTTTCAAGTGAATTGCATTCGGCAAAGTTTCGAGCTTCTTTTGAGCAGTGGCATTCCACCTTGGTCATATGTCTTATGCCACTCTTCAGTTACTAAGTAAGAAAGGTCGTATCTCTATAACCCCTATTTTGTCAGCACCTGTTAGTTGCTTTTCTTTTCAGATGGCTAAGAGAAAATATATGCTTTTTTCTACCAGTGGTAAACAAGCCACTGGTTTATTAGATAAGGTGCACTGTAATTTGTAGGGACCGGCTCTGGATTTATCACTAGTGGATTAATCCTATTATGTTGTTTTCGTCGATGATTTTTCACGATTCACATGGTTTCTTCCGTTATACCAAACGTTAAACTTTTTTAACATCTTTCTCCCATTCCAAAATTTTGTTTAGACTCAATTTTCTACCAAGGTCAAAGTCTTATAGACAGATGGTGGCACAGAGTTCACTACTCACCGTTTGCAGGCTCACTTTGTGTTTTGTGGCATTCATCACCAAATGTCCTCTCTCTATACACCTTCTCAGAATGGTCGGGCTGAGCGAAAACATGTCACATCACGAAAACTGGCCTTGCCATGTTATTTCACTTTTCTGTGCCAACTTCTTATTGCATGGCTTCTCCACAGTTTATATAATTAACCGCTGACCTACTTCCATTCTTGGTGGCAAGTCTCCCTTCGAGGTCATTTTTTGATACTGCACCGTATTATTCCCTTTTTCACCCATGTGGTTGTCACGTGTATCCTTGCTTGTGTGCTCTCCATTCCATATGTTTTTATTATCTAAGCGCTCATTACGAAGGGTCCAAGTATCTCAATCCGGATACTGGGCATATTTATGTTTCACGTCATGTCCAGTTGATGAAACTTTCTTTCCTGTTGCCTATTATTCATGAGCTACCAGCATATTCTCTCATTTGGTTTCGTTTATAGAGTCTCGGCTGCGTGGTCATTTCCACCTAGCTCCCACACTAGATCACCCTCTACCGAGTCACCTTGCACGATTTGTTCTGATGCTCCAGTTATACCTGCGCCCACTTCTCCAGCCCTTGTAACTACTTCTTCGGCCTTATGGCTATGACTTAGGCCCCTGCATCATCACCTCAAGCTCGCAATCCTCCTATTTCACATTCTCGTGTCGATGCCACTGATGCATCCCCTGAGCCAGCTCGTACTCGCATGCCCACTAGGAAGATGGACGGTTCTCATCGTCCTCGGCATTCCTCTTATTATAGGGTCACTTTTTTTCCTGGTTGCACTAGTTGCTAAGATTGAGACACGAGACTATCTTACAGCTCTTTGTGTTCCTCCCTAGGTTTCGTCTATAGATGAAAAATTGAATGCGCTTCGCCACCAACACACTTGGGATTTGGTGCCTTGCCTTGCAGACATGAACGTGGTCAAATTCAAATGCATCTTTCATCTTAAATATCATTCTGATAGTAGTATTGATCACTACAAGACTTGTCTTGTTACTCAAGGCTAAATTCAAGGATTTGACTTTGATCATACCTTCAGTCCCGTGATGAAGGTATTCACGGTTCATATTGTCCTTGTTATTTCCACCATGCGATGATGCCTTCTTCATCAGCTGGATGTCAAGAAGGCCTTCTCAATGATGTTTATGATGCTCCAGTCCATATGGCCCAACCTGTCGACTACAGGGACGATGCCCATCCTGATTATGTTTGTCTCCTGCGGAAAGTCATTTATGGTCTTAAGCAAGCTCCACATCCTTGGTTCCAGTGTTTCAGCACTTATCTGCGTCAGCTTGGATTTCTCTACAGTTCACCTAACATGTGCTTATTTGTCTTCTCTTTAGGTATTACTCTGTTGTATCTTTTGGTTTACATTAACGATATCATTCTTTCTGGATACAACTCCTCTTCCATCCATCAGTTCATTCCTCAAACTGATAAGGAGTTCTCCATTAAAGACTTGGGCTCTCTACATTACTTTCTTGGATTGGAGGCTGAGTCTACTCCCTTAAGTTGGGCCAGGTCAATGCCAGTGTTAGGCCGAGATGACAGATGTTGCCACTGTTTCTATATCGTTCTTTCTACAATCTCAGCTTCATAGTAGTACCAGTGGGAATTTTTTTGATCCCACTATCTATTGATCCTTGGTTAGTGCTCTATGGTATCTCACTATCACTCTTCTAGATCTTTCTTTTGTGGTTCATTCCGTCAGTTTGTTCAGTAACATTTTATTCAATTCAGTTAAGTTTATTTTGATTCAGTTCAATTTGATTAAGTTTGGTTCACTTTAATTCAGTCTCATTCTGTTGGACTATGTCCACTTCAGTTTAGTTTAGTGTGATTCATTTCACTTTAGCTTTATTCAATTAGGTTCATTTTGATGCATTTCGGCTCATTTTTTTTCAATGTAGTTCGATTTCATTCAATTCAGTTTAGTTTGATTTGGTTCAGTTCATTTTTTTCCATTTCAGTTTAGTTTGATTCGATCAATTTGATTCAGTTCAGTTTAACTCAGTTAAGTTCAATTCAGCTCTTCTCAACTCTTCTCGGCTCTTCTTAATTCATCTCATCACCAATTAACTCAACTTATCTCTTCTTAATTCATCTCATCTCCAATCTACTCAACTTAGCTCTTCTTAATTCATCTCATCTCCAATCAACTCAACTTAGCTCTTCTCAACTCTTCTCAACTCCAATAAATTCAGTTCAACTTAACTCAGCTCCGATTCAGCTGAACTGGACAGGGCCTAAGTATCGCGCCTCGGAAAACACTGCAGCCGAGGTGGTCTAGTTATCTCATCTCCTTTGTGATCTTCAGTTTCCACCCTCTGAACCTCCACTCTTGCTTTGTTACAAAAACAGTGCCATCTTTCTGACCCAGAATCATGTTGCTCACAAGTAGTGGAGCATTTAAACATTAACTACCACTTTGTTCATGAGTCAGTGTCTTCGGAAAGGCTTCATCTTCAACATGTTCCTACTTTGCTTCAGATTACCGACATATTCACAAAAGGGCTTCCCCGTCCTTTGTTTGAGTTCTTTAGAACCAAGCTATGCGTCTAGGAGTATCTGACGCTTCGTTTGAGGAGGGTGTTAGAACAGAAGATTCTGGAGACTAGATAGTGTTTAGATATTTATTTTTATATCCATCGTTTACTTTATTTATTCATGTTGGGTTGCCTCCCTAATTCTAGAACTCTCCATTAATGATATAGGGGGAGCTTTCTAAAATGACGGGGGAAGAATCTATACTACTACCTAGAAGGATATGAGCATTTACTAAAGTAGTTGGAGAGATGGAAGAAAATTCTAGAGCCTGCTTAGTTCACTTATAAATAGAGGTATTGAAGAAGGGTTCATCACTCAATCTCATCCAATCCATTCCATAGCCACTTCCATTTCTTCTAGTTTGAGATATCCACTCTTAGAGTGAGGAGTTAGTGAGGAGTCTTCATCCCCTCTAGATAGTGAGTGTTCTACCATTGTGTGAGTAGTATTGTAATTCATCCTACTTGGGCAAGATATTTGTAACCCTACTATAGCCTCATGTTGTGGAAAAGTTTGACTACATATCCCGTGGTTTTCTCGATTTGGGTTTTCCACGTTACAAAAATGTTTGTGTCGTATTTTTCTTCATTTTCATTAATCATATTGATCACACAAAGAGGTAAGTGTTAATTTTTCCCAGGAGTGGTATCAGAGTAAGCTTGATCGGTGTTAGTTTCTTGTGCAGTCAGGATCGAGGCAAGTATCACTCATGATAGAGATATGTTCAAACTCACGGCAGAGAACTATGCCTATTGGAAGCCCATGATGAAAGATCATCTATTTTGAAAATATTTGTACGAACCAATTATGGAGGATACCAAGTCAGAGGAGAAGAACGATAAAGAGTGGGAGCTCCTGAATAGGAAGGCGGTCACCATGATTTGTAAGTACATTGATTGCAGTTTATTTGAGCATGTTTCTACTTACACAAATGCCTTTGAGCTATGGATAAAACTTGAGTCCATGATTTAAAGAAGACATACGTAACAAAGCCCACTTAGTAAGGCGATTAGTCAAATTGGAGTACAAGGATGGATTGAATAGTTTCAAGGGGCTTGTGAACCAATTGGGAAAGATTGATATGAATATTGATGAAGAGTTGCAAGACTTGTTGCTCCTATGCTCACTACCTAAAATTTGGGACACATTAGTAGTCTAGCTTAGCAACTCGGCTCCAGAAAGAAAGCTTACCATAGATAGCGTCACCGACAGCCTAATCAATGAAGAACCATGAAGAAAGGAATGTGGTCAGAGCCTAATGTGATCGAGAATCGAGGTAGAAGTGAGTCACGTGGAAGATACAAAAGTGACGGACATGACAAATCATGAGGACAGTCAAATTCTTATTCTCGAGTTACTTGCTACTACTGAGGTAAGGTATGCCATAAGAAAGTTGAATGTCGCAATCTCCAGAGGGACCAGAAAAATTGAATGGTTAAGCAAGAACAAATCAACCCAAACAATAAGAAAGATGAGAGCACTACCATTGTCGCATCTGTAGAGTGCGGCAATGTTTTTACCATTGACGACTATGTTAATCTCACCTTTTGTGATAACTTTTTCATCAGTGATTCTGGTGCCTATTTCCATGTTACCCCCCACATGAAGGGATTTTCTCGTCCTAACAGCGTGGAGATTTCGGTGTTGTGAGGATGGGAAATCAATTCACTAGTAAGATTGTCGGCTTAGGCGACATCATCTTGAAGACAAACACGGGATGCAAACTCATGCTGAAAGATGTAACACACGTTCCAAAAATGTGACCCAACCTTATCTTGGCAGGGAAGGTTGATGACGCCAGGATGACTAGCCACTTTGGAGATGGAAAATGGAAGATCACTAGTGGAAACATGGTCGTTGGTCGAGGAAGAAAAGATAGATCCCTACATGTCATACAAGGACAAATCTTGAAGGGGAGGTTAACATGTAGCTCAAGAGAACTCAACTATGGAGCTATGGCATAAGAGGCTCGGTCATATGAGCAAGAAGGGACTGCAAATCCTCGCTCGAAAAAATATCCTCCTGGACATAAAAGGTACAACACTTGACCATTGCACTGATTTCTTAGCTAGAACACAACATAGAGTTTCATTTGCTAGACCAGCATATCCACATAGAAGAGAACTTATTCTTGACTTAGTCCACACTAATGTATGCTCTATGACTAAAAAGTCTCTTTGTGGTGCATTATATTTTGTAACTTACATGGATAACTATTCGAGAGAAGTTTGGGTGTTTTTCTTAAAAACAAACGACCATGTGATTGGGATGTTCCAGGAGTTTCATGCAAGGGTTGAGGATGAGACGGGCAAGAAGCTAAATTCTGTCAGAGCTAATAATGGTGGAGAATACCGTACTGCAAGTCCTATGGCATCCGACTTGAGAATATTCCTCCAAAGAAACCTCGGTTAAATGGTGTTGCTGAGATAATGAACCGCAACATTGAAGAAAGAGTTCGGTGCATGTTGTCTCATGCTCACCTCCTTAAGGTTTTCTGGGAAGAAGCTGTGAAGATCAATGTTGACATCATCAACATGTCCCCTTCATGGAGACATACCGGGGGATATTTTGTTGAAGAAAAAGGTAGCATATGACCATCTAAAAGTGTTCGGATGTCGAGTGTTTATTCACATCCCAAAGGATAAGTAAGCCAAGCTAGATTCCAAAACAAAGGAGTGCATCTACCTTGGCTCACCCAAAGAAGACTTCGGGTATCGGTTGTCCAATTTGACCAAGAAAAAGATTGTTAGAAGACGAGATGTTGTCTTCTTCGAGGACCTGACTATTATTGATTTCAAAAAGTCACAAGAAGTCCAATCTAGGTGGGCCTAGGGGCATTTTTATCCCATGCCAACTCCGGTGGTATGAGATTATACAAGAGTTGAGGGAAATCATGATGAAGTTGAAATCAATGATGAGCAAGCCACAACAGAGAAACCTCATACAGGTAGTGGAGTAATAGACAAAGTAGATGATCAGTAGAACCTGAGCCTCGGTGTTCCACTAGAGAAAGACGACCTTCATCTAGATCCCCTCGAGAAAAATACGTGACACTCACAAATGAGGGCACTTCTACAAACTAAGACTAATGTAACACTTTCCTTGCAACACTTATTAAAAATGTTGCAATAGCTTATAAAGTGTTACTTAAAACTTTTAAAAAGTGTTACATAAATATTGAAAAGTGTTACCTAAATTTTAAAAAGGGTTACGTTAGAACTAATGCAGCATCGTCTAAGGTAATACTTATATAAGTGTTGCAATATGTTCAACTTAGTATTATTAGCACTTAATAACACTTTTACAAGTATTACCTTAGGTGATGTTGCATTAGATCTAACGTAACACTTTTTAAATTTTAGGTAACATTTTTTAATATTTATGTAACACTTTTCAAAGGTTTAAGTAGCACTTTATAAACTATTGTAACATTTTAAATAAGTGTTGCAAGGAAAGTGTTACGATAGATTTAATTTGTGGTAGTGTGTCGTTTGAAATGAAACAGAAAGAGTGACTAATTTTATAATTACTAATTTACTATTCTCAAAAGCTCTCGATTATTAATCTCTCATGAAAAGCTTGGAATTAATTATGTCCAACGGCATGCTCCCACTTCTTGTAGTAATAGTACGCAGCGTCTCCGGAGAGCACTGCATTGGCTGCTTGTCGGGATTCTGCGTTGAATGTTGATCGGGATTCATGTTTAATCTAGAGACGGACTGATGAGTTAAGATAGAGCGGTGAGCTGATAATTGGAAGGATGAGTTGAGATGGAGTGGTGAGCTTTTATGAGGAAATGGTCGGGTTTAAATAAAATGGTTACTAGTGGAGAAATCTTGATTAAAGACACTCATCAAAGGCGGTTCTTGAGGAATCACTTTAAATTAAGATTCGAAAGAGTTCCAAATTCGAAACTCCCTTACAAGTCCCAACCAAAATTTTTAAAGACAATTATAATTCGTTTAAAGGCAATTCTTCAAGAACCTCCTTTAATTTGCATCAATTAAAGATGATTCTATTGAAAAATTATCTTTGATTGGGTGTCTTTATTATCACTATATAACCCAAAACCCTAGTTTCTATGCCTTGGTAACGTTTCTAACTCTCTCCACCCCTCACCCTTGTCTCTCTCCATTCCTCCCACTTCCTCCTCTCTCTCTCTCCTTCACACTTAGCCACCCTCTCTCCCTCCCTCACTTAGTCATCCTCTCTTCCTCCCTCTCACTCTCGTCGGTGTCCCTCTCACTCCCGCCAGCTTCCCTCAATCAGCCACCACCCATCGTCGGCGTCCCTTCACTCAGTCACTGCAGAGAAGCGTTGCCTCTGCCACCATCGTCCCTCACAACCCCATAGCCTCGTCTGCCGCATCGCCTCTGTCGCTGGCGTCCTTCACCATTACAAATTGGCCTCCGACGCGTCGCCTCTGTCGTCGGCATCCCTCACCACCACAAATCCGCCTCCGACGCTTCACCTCTGTCGTTGACATCTCTCACCACCACAGATTTGTGTCGGTCGCGTCACCTCTATCAGCCTCACTCACCACTGCGGAGCTGCATCACCTCTGTCGGCGTCCCTCACCACCTCTGCAACCTTTGCCGGAAATGTCTTCAGATTTGTATATTTTTTTGTTTTTTATTCAAACATATCCGTGTTTTCGGCGCTGTGATTTAGGTTATGAAGATCTGTATTTTTTGTTTTGTTCCTCTGTCGCTGTGTTATAAGTTCCAAATATGTTATTTTTGCTATCTGTTTCAGGTTCCCATATCTGGCATTGATTCGTTGTCGGAAATCGATGCCTTTTTTGGAACATCAGAAATAAGTTTGGAAGTTGGAACCTATTTTAGACGTGATAGAAGGCGGTTTTTGGAACCGACTTGGATCCATTCAATCAAAGTCAGGACCAAAAGGATTTTCTCTGGTCCAAAATAACCGCCTTTAATAAAGGCTTCTCCACTAGTGGGTGATGTGAGAATGGTCTTTGTAAATATAAAAATCACGAGTTTCCATCATAAAATCAATTGGTATTATGTAGAAGTGACTCATGGTCTTATTTGCCAAAAAATACTTGAGTTAAGTGCTAAAATGACTCCGACTTTAGGCTGAAAGTGCCAATATAACCTTGCAACTCAGAAAATGCCAAAATAACTTTTGACTCGACTGACTTTTTAGTCAACAATTGTTTGGCCGATTTTTATGGAAAAGACTATTTAGCCATTGGATTTAAAAAAGAAAAAGATGAAAACTCAACGCCGTTGTCTTCCCATTTCTTTGTTCCCCACCTTTTCTTTTCCGAAGGTGAACCAATATTCTCTTCTTTTGTGAACCAGTATTCTCTCCCCTAACAAATTCCAATTCTAAATTTGAACCAATATTCCCCGTCGCCATGCTTTGCCCCTCCAAAGCCGTTCTCCTCCCTGCCGCTATTTCCACATCCTCACCAGCTATGCTTTGCCCCTCCTCCAGGTTGCGCAACCAATTCTCATCAGCCCATCAATTGGAGCCGTCGGGGTAGGATTGGGATTGCAATCGGGGTCGCAACCGGACTTTAGTTTTCTCTCCTCAATCTCATCTCGGTGGTGGAAGAAGCTATGGCTAGG
>JAUOBV010000006.1:5334565-5345714 GCA_032360425.1 Rubia occidens
TACCCGACTAACCTAGATACCCAAAAGGCTAACTTAGGAAAAATGAGAATGAAAGCCCGGATTGGTCCATAGGTCTAGGTAAAAATGAGAGGCTAAGGCCCGGCTAAGTTAGAAAACTTAGGCAAAAATGAGAGGCCTTGTGGAAAAAGGTGAGATGGTGAGCTCAACATGTGTGAAAGCTAAGATGAAAAACTGAAAAGGCTCCTAGGCAAAATGAGAGAAATTGAGAGAAAACGAAAACTAAGTTGAGGATCTTGGGCATTTTCCTTGGTTGTGGCTAGGTTGGGAATCTTGAGTTAGCCTTGGTTACAACTGAGTTGAGGATCGTGTGGATTATCCTTGGTGGTTTTTTCGGCAACGACTCCTGGATTGCTTTTGGCAGATTATTCGGTGGAGTAAGCTAGTTCAACACTTATCATTTTTATGCTTACCTTTTTCTTCACAATATTTTGGGATGGTTAGTTTACTTTGGTATCTTCAGGGAGTGTGAGAGTAGTGACATTCTTACTTCTTTGGGGGAACTAGGGTAGCTTAGGAATAAGTTGAATACATTGGCTAACTTCTCTTGCATGCTACATTTCGCTTAGATCTTTTCTCATTTTTGTTTACTCGAAGATGAGTAAAGGTTTAAGTGTGGGGGATTGATGTGCACCATATAGCATGCGTTAGCTGATGTATTTAACACATTTACTATCATCTTTTGTTTGGTTTATTGCTATTTTTAGTTAGGTTTGCATGCTAAAGAGTTTAGACAACCTTTATTGGTTTTCTCATATAAATCCCAAATCTTGTAGACTTAATTAAAACTTATGGATGCTTTTTTATTCACGGGTGCCTAGATATTCCCTTTTTTATCTCATCATTAGGTGGCTTGTGAGTACTTCTTTTTATTATATTTTGTAGAATGCCATAAACCTTAAGTTGTGGTAGTAGATTTGAAGGCCACTTGCAAGGGTGGTAGTAGACTTAAAGGCCACAAACATTAACTAATGGTAGTAGATGGAATGGGTACCAAAGAAGGTGGATTCGAAGTCCACAAAGGCTAAGTCCAAAGTAAAAGAATTTTTGTCTGAGAGTTACATGAAATTTCAGGAAATATCCAAGAAGAATCAGCTCTTGATTAGTGTACCATTGGATTTTTCTTCTCAAGCGCGATGATATTGATTACAAGAAATCTCAAATCAGACTAATGGTTAATTCGTAGCAGAGCAAAAGAGATTGGTAACCGAATCAGCAGCGGTCGACATGGACATCACTAGCTTGGCACGAACCAGAGGCTAGCACAACCCGTATCAGATAGCATATCCCATTTTAGGAAGCCTTGCCACGACTTATATCAACCAGCATGGACCGTGTCAGATTATAGTACGGGAGGAATCCCATTTCGACTGGTCGTGCCACTCCAAGTCATTTTCCATTCCAAAATCGGCTAAGTATGGGAGCCGGACGTCGCATTTTACATTGCCTGCACCATTGCAAGATACAAATTCCAAGAACAGTCCCACGGGGTGTGAACAATGATGTGGGGGGACTGAGGTAGTGAACAAAAGGATCATCCAGCTGATGGAATGGGCCAAACAACACGTGGTGCAGATCAGAAAGAGAAAAAAGAAGACCCGACCAACAGCTGGGGCCAGATGACATGGGAAGTGATGGAATGACAGAGAAACGACCTGTTCCAGAGCTGTAAGGATGTGCCAGCATGACCAACAAAGTCTGTGCTGGGTCCGGTGCCCTGTGCTAGCACGGCCGACATGGTCCTTGCCAGGCTTGGCATCTACATAAGAACGGCACAGGCCGTGGCACGAACCACCCCTGCGCTAATTTTGGCTGCTACGGTTTTTGGCCACTTTTGAGCCTATTTTTAGGCCCACTTCACTACTACTATATATACAGCTAAGAATAATTAGGGTTTATGTATTATGTTTATATTTTAATTTCAAGAGTAATTTAGAGAAAAGAAACTCTCCTCATTCTCTCTAGATTTCTTCTTTTCATTTTTTTTTCATTTTTACCCAGATGTCATTGAATCCAATGAAATACTTGGATTCAATGTCTAGGGAGTAGTTAATCAAACTTGGGGTATATTTGTATTCATGATTATATTTTAAACTTTTTGAGATTTAGATTCTCCTATCTTAATTTCTATGAATATTTGTGCTTGATGTGTGATTTATCTTATTCGGATATTTATGCTATGCAATTATTATGATGCATCAATACATGTATACTGGCATATTATCATGTTAGATATCATTTCTAGCCTGGGAGTGTTAGAATTGTGGAGTCGGTTCAAGAACACCGTTTAGATCGGTGCATTCATGTTAACTTGATGAAATATCTTTGCATGTGTTAAACCATAATTCTAGTTGGATAGTCGTTGTAAAGGAATCGCATATTGGGCGGTCAATTTTCCAAATCCTGGTGAGGGAAAACCCTTGGCTAACCCCAATAGATTGAGCATGATAGTTTGTAGGAACTAGGGTTGTTCTGGCTTGGAGAAATCACAAAGCCGTGCAAACTTAAGAGTCATCACAAGATCTCAATTCCCTTTTCCTCTGTAGTCCTAGGGATTGAGATCCATAGTGGAGAGTCCGGGATGCAATGCCCTTACTTTCATATCTAATGGTTGCGACTTACACAAGGAAAAATTATTTTAGGCGGGCTTTGTTCTTCCAAGCAAGGGGGTATTAGCATTGAGAGTAAGGGACGGGGATGGTCTGGGGAGTTATTGGATTAGAGCGCATCCCTAATTACGAAGATGGTGACATAAGCATGTATTGGTGGTAATACCTTGCGTCAAAGATGAGGGAAATATCTAGCTATCTCCACAATATGTGCATAGGCAAAACATAGGTTTGTATTATTATATGTGAATGAATCGAGGATAAAAGAAAATTATTGATCATGTTACGCAAATACCCCTAAGTGCTATTTAACATGGTTTGTTTCCGTGTTCACATGGTAGTAGTTTGATTTGTTGAAGATCCCACCCCCTCCAATGTTTATTTTCTCAATAATGGTTATTCCTAATATGGGTCAGATTAACGACCCGACCAAAATTTTGTGTAGCTAGTTTCTAGACTCATAACATCTTTGTGGACGACCCCGATACATGCGACTATCTACCGTTATTAGTAACATAGTAGTAAGTATGGAAGAAAATTTATAAATCTCATATTTGACCCTTAATAGCCATTGACAGCCACCTCTCGTGTGTTTAACGTTACACCGGAAAGGGACATGCCAATTAGTTTTTAAAAAAACTGGGAAGTTTTAGGTTAGAATGAGATGAACAATCGGAATTATTTAAGACTTATGGTATGTTTATTTTATGTTCATCGTTTTAATAAATAAAATCTTAATTTATTTTTAATGTGTGGTGTAGGATTTGTTTGTTGGTAATTAATGAAATTTATTTTGATGATATAGTATATTTTGTTGAACTTGAATGATGTGATGATCTCTTGTGTGTTAAATAATTATTTGAAAATCATATTTCATTGAAGGTGGTTTGTTATAGATCGAATTGAACTTATAGATCTTAGAAAATATTTGGAATACCTTCCTTTTATTGAGTCCTTTGTTCCTCTAGCATTTGAACATGCCTAAAAAATGCCATGTACGGAAACGTTGCCTATGTAAGGATTGTAGAAATGACGTATATTTTGGCAGGAAGAATATGCACGGGCATGTTATCTTGAGAGGTTTTTAAACGAGCTATACTTGTCGGGTATGGCATGGAGATATTGATACGAGTAACTGTGATGTTCATAAAAATAAAGTACATGATCTCTCCGATGAATTAGATGAAATGGTGGAGGATGTTTCCAGAGAATTCCATGGTAAACCCGAGGTCTTAGAAGCGTTACATATTGACAAAAGGATGGCATTGTATGAGGGATCTAAACTCTTTGCTTTGAGTGCTACTTTGCAATTAATGAATTTGAAAGAAAAATACGGGTGGACTAGTAAAGGCATGATGGAAACTCTTCATTTGATAGTGGAATTGTTGATCGAAGGTAATCTAATGCCTGACATATCATATGTCGGGAAAAGAATTATCTTGTCTATAGGATTGGAATTGAAAAATATTCATGCATTTCAAAATGATTGTATGTTGTATAGGGGGAAGGAGGATGAAGACCTTGATCGATATTGTGAATGTGGTGAGTCTTTGTACAAGATGAAAATTGGTGGAATTGAGGTTGGTGCATAGGATGTAATAAATTTTATGTAAAAAAACTTCGGCAAAAGTTCTATGGTAGCTCCCCATCATTCCTTGGTTAAAGATGTTGTTTGCTTCAAAGGAAGATGAAAAATTGTTGCATTGGCATTCCGAAAGAGTTTGACATTTGGATGACGTTATTAGACATAAGTCAGATGGTGAACAGTTGAAGAAATTTGATGCTTTGAAACTCGAGTTTGGCTCTGAGTCTCGGCATTTGGGATTGTGTCTTTCAATAGATGGGAGGAATTAATTTTATAATATGAACACTGCATAAAGTTTGTGGCCTGTTATGCTAGTCATCTACAATATTCCATAGTGGCTAACATTGAAACGAAAGTATGTTTTGCTATCTATGATGATTTTGGGACCAAATCAACCTGGAAATGATATAAATGTGTACTTGGCAACTCTTCTGGAAGATTTATTGAAGTTGTTCAATGAATGAGTCCGCACCTTCGATGGCAGTGCATGAGATTATTTGAACATTAAATCGTTCTTGGTTTGCACCATCAATGATATTCCTGCATGCAAATTTTGTATGGTTAATATGTGAAAGGACACTTTGTGTGTTCGTTGTGTGAGAGTGAGACCTAATTTTTTCAATTGAATCATAGTTGCAAAACAATGTATCAATGGTGTTGGAGGTTCCTTTAAGAGGGGAATCCATGGTGTTTGGCGAAAAAAATATTCAATGGAGTGGTGGAGGAAAGAGGGATGCTGTTGCTAGTAACCAATAAAGAAGTTTTTGAAAAAGTGAAGGATTTCTTCAATCAATTATGTAAGAGGAAGCGGAGGCCGTCAACAAAGGCAGTTGAAAGAAATGCTCTATGATGCGTGTCGAACGGCAATCGTGATAGCTAAACCTTTTTTCAATACACCAATCCTAGAAAAAAAAACTCCCCATGGGTGTTGGGGGAAGATAATCCGATGGTAAAGCCAGTGTGCTCATATTTAGAGTTAATTTTGAAATATTATATTTTAGGAGTTTTATTTCTGATTGAATTAGATTTGTTGAGTTTAGATAAGGCAGATTCCTTCAAGAATTCATCCAATATTTGGATTGATTTAATTGAATGAATATGGTCATCATTTAGATTTAAATTAGATATTTTTAGATGTGGTTTTACCTTCTTAAAGCTGCTATAAGTCATTCCAGTTTCTGACAGGAATTATCAAATCCTTGTCTTCTTTGTATTCCTAAAGGCCATACCTATGTACTGTAAATAGGGGGTGGTTTTCAACATTTTAATCTCCATATTCCAATTTTATACATCATATATTCATAATTTGAGTTGTTACTCTTTGCTTGCGAGCATTTCATTGTTCCTTAACTCCGCAGGTTAATTAAGTTAGCAATGCTCTTCAAATCCATGAGCTAATCATGCGGCCTAGTTAGTGAGCGATTTGTGCAGCTGTGGTTAGGGTTTTGGCAATATTCCCTTAGTTACAGTCAAGAAATTATCAAAATTTTGCAATCCAAAATCTTCGCAAGAAGATTCATATCAATGATGTGGCCTCAGTCCCAAAAGTAGAGTGGTAATATGGCGTTTGACTTGAGGGGAATTTCTGCCCCAACCTTTATCAATAGCCCTAGAGAGAGCCGAAGGCTTGAGCTTCGGCGAGTACCATCGATTCTTTCATATGTGAGTATCCAAAGGTTGTGCATCGTGGATGTCCTTTAGTTTTCCTTTTTCAGAATAGCTGTAAAGCATTTGAAGCACTTTGGTACATTCTGCGGTGGCGGAGGCTCCACGTGTCATGACCTCCATTTGGGCGAGAACTTTACGCTAGCGGCGCACATGACACCAATTCTCGAGGCGGTGATTATTACTTATGATATGAAGAGTCCCTTATGTAAAATAAATCAACCTTTTCAGTAAAAACCTAGTTCACTTTTCGTATTTCTCAACTGCCATTTTTCGAGTGCGAGGCTCTATCTATCTTTAGGTATTTCACCAGGTCTTTTCTATGAGCTCTTCCGACCAAGTAAGTTACTTTTCTCTCATTTCGGCATTTCATTTCCCTTAACTATCCCAAACGCTTCCAATGTTGAGTCCTCCTCCGTCAAGATCAGCCCTGACAAAGTAGCAAGTCTGATAGAAGTGATGCACCCCGTTGGTTCCAAGCCCCCTTCACATAAGAAGAAGAAACCCCTTAGGAAATGCGTGCTCAACTGCAAGGATAGTATAGTTCTGGTCGGTAGATGTGCCAGGTGCGTTTGAGATTAGGCCTGATGATTACTTGGTCCCTACTTTTAGAAAAAAAAATACTTTTTAATTTTGTATTGGAATATTCCTTTTTCATATAACATAAGCATGGTGCAGATACTAGGAGTATTTATTTTATTTTTCAGCTGCATTGGCCTTTTCCATTCATTTTGGAGAAAATGACAGATGTGTTACTCATTTTAAAGCAAAATCATAGGTTTCATTTTTTTTGAAATTGCTTCCGGAACATTCTCACATTATTACAAAATATTCTCAATTTATTTCCACATACTATTAGCCAGTTCAAGTGAGTCAACATTGAGTCAATCAAACTATAATTATGATAGTATAGCCATTGGGAAGCAGGAAACATGAAAACTAAGGACGATATGGTTGAATTGGTGGTGTTCGCAACATGGCGGGTGAAGAAAAATTTGGAAAAGGAGAATATAAAAAATATTTAATTTAATAGCAAAAGCTATTTAATTATATATATATATATATATTTTTTTTTTTTTTAATCTTGGTAAGTTTTGACGGTCATTTAACTTAATTAAAACATGTTATGTCTGATCAAGAAACCAATTAAAAACATTTTATAATAATCTAAAAATTATATGGTGCAAAATTAAGAAAAAATATAAGTTATTTTTCTCTTTCATTTTAGGCAGAAAGAAGCATGGAAATCGATTATCCATCTCATGAGTCATTCACACAATATATTTTGGGATTCGTTCAGAAAAAGAAGATGGCAATCCTAGTGAATTTTAGTTTCCTACACCTTCCGATCTTTCTAAGAAAAAGAATAGGAGTATATTTTACTTCGTGTATAATCATATTGTTAAAACTTTACTTTCACTTTTATTTTTTTAGTTGGATCGACAATATTTCAAAATGACAAACATATAAAATTATATATTGACATTAAACGAAAAATGGAATGTTGATCCATTGATTAAAAACAGGGTGCAGCCACTGTTTCATTAATGTTCGAGAATTTAATTGTGAAGGATAACAGAAAATATTTGATTTGTGTACCATTATTAAGTTTGGAGTTCATTAAGAACTTTTTCCCTTTTAAAAAATCAAATAAAAAGCCAGTAAATATAAATAGACCATTTTCAGTAATCTTGGTTATTTTTTACAGTAAGAAAACGCAAATTCATGAATCAACAAAAACTGAAAATATAGAAAGAAAAACAAGTGTAAACTCTTCCAAAAATTTAACAATAAAAAAGATTTGAGCATAGCATTCCTTGTTAAAAATAGACAGATTTTGCAAAAGAAAAGTATTGGTTAAGGAGGTGACAAGGGTAAATAAGGGAGAAACAGGTATTGCCTCCCCATAAAGAAGCAAATCCAGTTATTTTTTAAACGGGAGAGGACAGAGAAAAAAAAAGCAGACTTCATTGCGAGTTCTGCATTTTTGATTCTCTGATTCCTCAGAAACAGAGGAATCAGAGAAATCATCTTTTCTATTCTCGCGCGCCTTGATGCTCCTCTCTCCATTACCACCATCGATCATCATGGTCGGCGTCCTGTACATTGAAGGACAGGGATTCTGTTTGCAATCTTGAAAATAATTTTTTTTTGCGGGTTGTGTTTTTTATGCATCCATAAAGAAAACCCAGAAGGGAAATTGCATAAAGTTGCGATCTTGGTGGTGTGGAGATGGAAGGGCAGGACCAAAGCGAGGGGAAAATGGAGGGGTGGCTTTACCTCATCCGTTTCAACCGGTTTGGTTTGCAGTATTCACGTAAAAGGTACTTCATTCTCGAAGATAACTGCCTCAAGAGCTTCAAATCAGAGCCTACTTCTGAGGGAGAGGTATTTCTTTTTTCGACCCTCTGTTATTCTTTATCCTGCATGGCCGTTTCTTGACATCTGTAACTGCTCTTTTCACTTCTCTGCACTGTGGAGAAGGGTAGTTGTTATTATCATTATCCTTTTCTTCAAACCGAGATGTGATCCCTATAGAACAGTGTGATAAAGGCATATTTAGTTTAGGAACATTTGGCCCTGAAATTTAGAGGTAACTTGTGGAAGAAGGTGATCAAGAGAATGTCATTAGTTTAATTAGGAGTATTTGGCCCCAAGATGTAGAGAAATCATGGTTGAATTACACCGTATGTACTGCTAATTAAATGATTCTACTACCTAAGTTGCTAGATGATGATGGCTAGTTAGCTTAATTTTGATACTCTTTAGTCTTTTTTTAACTGAGGTACTAAAATAAATAGGGATTTCTAAGACTAACTCCTTACTATTTGGATTGATTTTTTATGCAAGCTGTGGAGACATTGAAAAGTGTAATGATTGGATGATTTTATTCCATATAAAGTTTGTCTATCAATCTGTAGAAAAGCAGACTAAAATGGAAAGGGCAACCTCATCGAAAAATGGAGGGAGTACTATATTACTTATTCACTTCATGAAAAATGTTTCTGATTTTCTTGGCAGACATGTTACTTTGAATGATTTCACTGTTTCTAACTTGCGATATGCATCGGCTTTAGGAACCAGTAAGGAGTGCAATCATAGACTCCTGCATTCGGGTCACGGATCATGGAAGGGAGAGCCATCATAGAAAAGTAAGTGCCGCAATCTATTCTTTGGTTTTATTTTTGTCCCCAGATGTTTGCTTATGAATTTTTTTGCACTGGCAGATGTTCTTCATTTTCACCTTATACAATACATCCGACCATAATGATCAGCTCAAGGTTCGTCACCTGTGAATATCTTAGTGCCATGTTCTTGTAATTATGAATGCCAATTAATTTAATTTGTTCTACACTTCAGTTGGGCGCTCACAGTTCAGAAGAAGCAGCAAGATGGATTCGATCTTTACAAGAGGTTGCACTAAACCCTGTTAAGGATCAATTAGCTTCTTCGAAAAGAAAGTGGCAACCCTTCAGGTAACTCTCTCTATTGGTCCAATAAAGATTATTTAGGTATTGCAGTTTCCAAATTCCAAGTAATGTGTTCTGAAACTCATGACTATAGCTTTTTGGGGATGATTGAAGTAAATGCTTCAAGTGGCATTGACAAAGTGAATCATTATATAAAATCATCCCCTATTCGTTTAGGTTCTGATATTGTGTAATGTATAATATGTCTGTCTCCACTTTCGCAGAAATTTCCTCATTTTCAGCTTGAGGATGTAGATGACATGCATCTGAGGTCTAATCAAAATATTTTTTGGCAGATTAAGTATTTCCAAGAGGGCAGCCGATAAGAGGGCTGTGGATGGGCCTTCTTGGATATCTACACGCGTGGACGCCATGACATCCGATGTTATTGCACCTTGTCCATGGAAGATATTTGGTTGTCAAAATGGTAACAGAAATCTTTACTGGGTTTCCCCCCCAAGAGTTTATACATGCGACGTGGTACCAACATTGTGTGATTATTTCAGGATTAAGGCTATTTAAGGAAGGAAAAGAACGCGATTCATGTGGAAAGGTTGGTTTCTTTCTTAATTCAACTGATACTTGAACTTGCTGCTGGAAACATTTGTTTCAGTGCTAAGAAATACAATTGTTTTATAGGTTTGGGGTGCTCACCCTGCGATAATGGCAGTTGGAGTTGTAGATGCACCTTCAGAAGCCATTTTCCGAACAATTATGTCTCTTGGTCCTTCAAGATCAGAGTAAGAAAATGCACCAATCTCTTTCACATTTCAAGCTTGTTCAAGTGTTTCTCAGACTCTCGCGAATATTAAAACTTTTTTCCCTCCTTTTTGGCAGATGGGATTTTTGTTGTTACAGAGGCAGTGTAGTTGAGCATCTTGATGGTCATACGGATATAGTTCACATGAAGCTTTACAGTCATTGGCTTCCCTGGTCAGCATTCAATTTTTACTCCGACAATCAACTCTTACTTTGATTCAGTGTGCTTAACATGCTGTGGTTTGCAGGGGAATGAAACAAAGAGATCTGCTGCTGCGGAGGTATTGGAGAAGAGAGGATGATGGCACTTACGGTATTCCATTTTCGAATGACAGGAATTTATGTCTGAATTCTATAATCTCAGTCTCAGCATTGTGAAATGATTTGTGTGTTTCTGTTCTGTTACAGTGATTCTTTACCATTCTGTGGTTCACACAAGGTGCCCGCCGCAAGATGGATACGTCCGAGCCAGCCTTAAAAGTAATGCACCATTGAACTTGTAGAAAAAAATATATTCTTTCATTACTTGCACAAACTTGCATGATTATTAAAGCTCATTTCCTGATTTTTCGGGTCATTGGAATGGGACGACAAGAATAGGTTCATGAGTTTTTGGGATTAGCACCGATTAATTAAGCTAGTTTTAAAAATGCAAATCAATGATGTCCTAGAGTGAGTGTTATCTATGTTGCATTTTTCCTTTTGAGATTCTAGGAAAAGGGCTCGGGTTTGCTTATACATGTTCTATTTTTTCTCATTTTTATTCTTGTGTTTTCGTAGGCGGTGGATTTGTTATATCTCCTCTAAAGCAAGGCAAGCAAGCAGTTGTTAAGCACATGCTAGCCATTGATTGGAAGTTCTGGAAATCATATCTACGAAAAGCATCCGCGAGATCCATTACTATCTGCATGCTTGGCAGAGTTGCAGGTATTCGTTGTGTTTACTTAAAATAATCCTTCATGCTTTCAATAGCATTTTAATTTCTTTGAGTGGACAAACAGCCTTTGCTCTTATATGCTGCAGCTTTGCGAGAGTTATTTAGA
>JAUOBV010000006.1:5389444-5400808 GCA_032360425.1 Rubia occidens
GTCAGGTACTGACTAATCTCTTACCACTTCAATTTATAGTTCCTTTTGATTGTTTCTTGCAAAGAGTAGTATGTTATCCGATTGAATTGTTTTTTGCTAAAAAGCGAATGAAGTGAATAGTTTCAGTTTCAGTATACTATGGCACGGTTTGTAGTTTGATTGCATATGATGTGCTTTCTTTTCGTTTGTAATTTGCATTGTTTGGTGTTTTTCTCGTTGGAATTGGGATGTTCTAGTTTGTTCTTGTTCGTTTTATGCATGTTGTTATATTAGTTTCTGTGGATGCTTTCTTGTATTCCTTGATTGTCTGTTTCTGCTGCTCTTAGGTTTCATTGAGTCTCTTCAAAAAAAGAAGAAAAAAGGTTTAATTGAGTCTTGAAAAATGGCTAATCTGGCTGTGCTCTGTAGTTTGTAAAAGAAGGGATGCATGTAGGCTGTGTGGCCGGAAGCAAATGTGTTGCATAAGTCTAGGTTGCTCAGTGTTGTAAGTTAATATGATCCAGGGTAAACTTGAGCATTTCCACTCTAGTGAGATAACCCTCATTCGCTTGGGATATTAAAGCGTTTGTTTCTAGCTCGATTCTCATGGATAACTAAATAATTCAGCGAATATCGTATAAGAATGGGTGGAGTTCATTAAGCCTTGGTGACAATTCTTGATCTCAAAGAGACATAAAAATTTAAACTTGTCCATTTTCATCGTAAGGTCTAATAGTGATCCGAATTTCTTAATTTTCATGCAGCACTATCAGGGAAGATTGTCCAACATGTTTTGGTAGCAAAAGGCTGCCAGCAGAATAGGCATTTCAGCACCCAATATCGACCAGACTGTTGTAACTTTAATAGCCGCAACTTGCCTCCATATGTAGGAGGCAATTTGGCATGGAGTGCGATCTCCGCCAATAAGTTGCTTGGATTTCCAAAATTTAGTCGAGGAATTGTTTACTACAACGGTCTGTTCTAGACTCTTGATTACTCAGGTCAATATCAGATTCATTCGTGCACATAAGAGAACCTTCAAATACTAAAACCATCTAAGATAATTATCCTGGACTCATAACCATTGCTTTCAGTGCTAATTTTGGGCCTTGCTTCCCCCTGAATGTGCTGATGCATATTATGTTTAATTAGGTTTATTAGTCTAAGGTAAAATTTGATCTTATTAGCATATTTACAAATAAATGATCTTTCTTGCAGCCGCACCGGCTACTACCTCTGTTTCATCTTTTGAGAAAACTGATTTTCTCAAGCTTCAGAATGGGAGGTATTTTTACAAGTTCCTTTTTCCTTTTCATTAAATTTTTTCTGTTGTATTCATTATTATAGAATAGATATACCAGTCCATAAAAGATTCTATAGTCCTATACGGAATTTTTTTGGGTTTAAGTATTCGTATTTCTCTGTCTATTTACACAGTGATATTCGAGGTGTGGCTGTAGCTGGCATTGAGGATGAACCTGTTACACTCACCGAACCAGTCACAGAAGCAATAGCTGCTGCTTTCTGTGCATGGTTACAGGAAAGAAAGAAGCCTAATGCTTCTAGACGATTGAGGGTATCCATCGGTCATGATTCGCGGGTATCTGCAAAGAAGTTACAGGTATAATTCTAGAAGAATTTGTGTTCGTTTAACTGTGAAAAGGCTCCAATTTCATCCTCTATCACTACAGTTATTGTTTAGGATTTGGTACGTAAGCTTTTTATGTTGACGAATTATATGTCCATTGAAATCCAAGTGTAAATGGTAACAAACAGCTGCAAAATAATTTTAGCATTGCTGATTGGAAATTTTATTTACTGTGCTAAACTTCTGAGTACTTAATTCCAGGATGCAGTTTCTCGAGGAATTGCTCGTGCTGGTCTTGATGTTATTCAATATGGGTGGGTGATACCTATTTCTTGTTTTAATTATCTTAGATTCAGATACAGAATTTCATTTTCCTGTAGGTTTGAACTTGGTAATGTGCAGTCGTGAAATATCAAGTCACGGCTTGGCTATTCCAAAATTTGTCCTTTTTTCTCTTCTATTGTGTTACTGACATAAAATGGTTTACGAGCTGATATTGCAAAAACACAATATTCGTGATTCAATAAATGGATATGTATTCCTTAATACAACATGGATATGGATACCTAAAAGTAATCAGGTCTGCAGGATTTCAAGTCCTCCATGATGGGAAGGCTTGATTCCTGTTCCTTAAGGAAGTGAACTTGCCTGAGGGTTGGGTGATTTAAGAGCCTTTGCCTAGAATGTGAAGAGCAATATTTTCGATTACTGAATAACATGGGACTTATACCAATGAATGGAAAATACATATTGGTATTTGACAAGAAAATTAATTTTCATTTAAAACACACATAGTTGGCTTTCAGTAAGCTGGATTTAAGACTCAGTTTCCTGATGATTAACATTTACTTTTTAGACTGGCATCCACGCCGGCGATGTTCAATTCCACACTCACTGAAAATGAGGATTTTCTTTGTCCAGCAGATGGTGCAATAATGATAACTGGTAAATGGGTTTTCCTGATTGACTTTTAGCATTGGGTCTTATTATCTGATGTAGCATGCTCAGATGGAGTTGTTCACTGTGAATTTGACTGCATGCAGCAAGCCATCTCCCATACAACCGCAATGGGTTTAAGTTTTTTACTGATGCTGGAGGACTTGGGAAGCCTGATATAAAAAACATACTGGAGCTTGCTGCGAATGTATACAAAATTATTACTGATGAAGACTTGAAAGACGCAAAAAGAAAAGTTTCTCAGTCAGTAAAAAACGTGGAATACATGAACATATATACATCTAACCTTGTACAAGCTGTTCGTAAAGCTGCTGGAAATGTTGGTAAGTTTTTTGTTTATTTGGACTTAGCAGATCAGTGTAATAAAGTCTACTTTCAAAAGGATAGGGAGTAGCAAGTTGATTAATTTCACCTGTCTTGCTGTTGTTGCAAATAGGCAAACTAGGGTTATTTTTTCTATTGAATCCCAACAGTAGAGTATTCATCTTCTAGATTCTTCTCCAGCTTTTTACGAAGTTGAGAGTTAGAACTATGATCTTTCTCGTATTTTAGGTCAAATCACGCTTCTTTATGTTTTGTCATTATACTCTCAGAAAAGCCACTGGAGGGGTTCCACATAGTTGTTGATGCAGGAAATGGAGCAGGAGGTTTCTTTGCAGTTAAGTATCCTTATAGCTGTATGCGCATTCCTCCTACCTTCTCATTGTACTAATAACAGCTTGGGAATTCATGAAGTGAATGATATAGTGATAATACAATTCTGAAAGATTGAGATCTTTGATATTTGAAGAATAAATTTCACATTCCACTTGATCAGAAAAGAGTTGATGACTTGATGTAATGGCAAACAAGCCTTGCCTGGCGGTTCACTCCATTCGTACTTAATCTTATGCCATTAATTTCTTGAGTTGACTTTATTAGCTGAAGGCATCATTTCTTGGTCTTTCTGTTTAAAGGATTTGGCTCCTGAAGCTTTGCAAATATGAGATAAACGTGTAGGTTTTCTACTATTAATTTGCATTGCATTATTTGATCGTTTTTCAGGGAAAGGTACTCGAGCCTCTGGGAGCAATTACTTCTGGCAGTCAGTTCCTAGAGCCAGATGGTAGTATTTTTATTCAAATTCTCATAGATTACATGTTATATTTTTTGCTTATTGTTGGATTCTAATTTCAGGTATGTTCCCTAACCATATTCCTAATCCGGAGGATAAGGCAGCAATGCAAGCAATTACTAAAGCTGTCCTTGATAATAAAGCTGATTTGGGCATCATATTTGACACTGATGTTGACAGGTTTTGTTATTTACTGTAAAAATCTGCAGGCATGATATTATTTCCATAATCTAATTACCAAACGCTTTTGACAGATCTGCTGCTGTAGATTCCTCTGGTCGTGAGCTTAATAGAAACCGCCTGATTGCTTTGATGTCTGCAATTGTCTTGGAGGAGGTAAATTTGTTTTAATGTTTGCAGAACAATTACATTTGTATCATACTGATTACTGAGTTGGTTCCTTTCTGTGTCTTTGCATGTTAGCACCCTGGAACAACTATTGTGACTGACAGTGTGACTTCAGATGGGTTGACCACATTTATTGAAGAGAAATTGGGTGAGTTAAGTTGATAAATTTCCTATGATTTCTTCTCAAAATGAAGGTGCTCATTTGGTTTTTCCTCAGGAGGAAAGCACCACCGGTTCAAAAGAGGTTACAAAAATGTCATTGATGAAGCTATTCGCCTGGTATGATGATATTTTGAAATTTTGAGACATATATGACATTTCCAGTTTTCAAAAGGCCCTGCGGTTTTTCCAAATTCTTGAGCATGTTGACTGTTCTGAGGCTTAGAAGCAGGGCTTTGTTTATAACACGCTTCATTTTGATGAAAATACCTATAAAACTCTGTTATAGATTTAGACTGAATCCTCTATGTTTATTTTCATCTCTCATCACTATCATCTTCAGAAACATATGAGATCCATGTAGTTGAAGGTTGTATGCTATACTGATAGTAAAGCTTGTGAATATTTCGAGAGGGGGAGGGGGAGAGGCTAGATTGTTGTTTTTTAAGTAGCTCTGAAATATTAGCTTTACAGACTGTCTTCTTGTCATCCATTTTCATTCTATTTTCCTTTGTAATTATTATTTAATCTCCATATTCTGCTTCCAATTTTTTTTACAGAATTCTGTTGGTGAGGAGTCACATTTAGCTATTGAAACTAGTGGCCATGGAGCTCTGAAGGAGAATCACTGGCTCGATGATGGTGCATACCTCATGGTAATTTGTAACATAAACAAGTTGTAGAATTTCGATTGTATTGTCCAAATATGCATAAATTTGTATGCTTTCATGAAAAATATGGGTCATGGGAATAAAATTACTTCATTTTGTAGTTTGTTATTAGAATTTGTAACCAAACACTTCTCCTTGTTAAGTTACATTCCTGATGCACGTGTATTCTTATAATTTTCTTATGTGAAGGTTAAGCTTTTGAACAAGCTTGCATCAGCTAAATCTTCTGGACTTGGTGGTGGCAGCCAAGTTTTGACTGGCTTGGTTGATGGTCTTGAGGAACCAGCTTTTGCTGCTGAATTGAGACTGAAGATTGATCAGAGCCATGCAGATCTTAAAGGAGGGTATATATGTTACCATGTCATTCAATTTGACCCTGTTTAAGCAGGAGTGCTGATTTGTTTTTCCACTCAGGTCATTCCGGGAATATGGAAAGGCTGTTATAAAACATTTGGAGAACACAACTGATTCCAACCCAAAACTGCAAAAAGCCCCTGTTAATTATGAAGGAGTAAGTTTTATTGACTTTGTCACCGTCATTACATGAACTTTATGTGTTTTTGATCTACTTGTCGATGCATAACTTGCAAGTTTTATGAAACATGTGTAGATTGGTTAATCACCTATTCCCTTCTTAAGCTACAACCTATTCGATGGATGTATCAAGAAGTTCACAACCACCTCAACAATGTATTGTTTGGGGAAAACATATGAAACATTGCTGCTGAATGGATTTTGTTTGGCCACATCTATGAAATGGCAAACTGCAATCTACTGTTATTTGTGATGATAGTTTTATTAAATATGGTGGGTTACAACTTACAATGGAATGGACTTGGTAACTGACATTTCTGTGGGATTTACAGCTCATATCTTTAACTTTACCTGTTAAATGCACGTAGTTCTCTGCCTAATTGCTATACTTGCGTTCGTATCTTTTTGGAAAATTTGCAGACTCAAATGCTTGCATAGATATTGTAGATAGTGGTCGACTTTGGTAGACAGGTTTATGATGTACTGGTTGACTTTGCTGTGCTATTAGGTGAGAGTTTCCGGCTTCAGTGGGTGGCTTCTTCTGAGACTTTCACTTCATGACCCTGTTCTGCCGCTTAACATAGAGGTATTAAATTCACTGCTGTTTCATTTGCACATAATTTTATTCCAAGCATGAATAAGTTTCATTCCCTAGTGTTGAAAATTTTTAGGCTTCGAGCAAGGAAGATGCTATAAACCTTGGTCATGTCGTGCTGTCTGCAGTGAATGAGTTTCCAGCTCTTGATACAACTGCATTGAACAAATTTGTGCAAGCTTAATAAATTTTCAGGTTGGAGCATCAATTTTTCCAGTTGTCCGGAGTATAGGAATATGGTCCAGTATCAGTATCGTAAAAGCTTGGGCGTGAGAGATGTCTTCAAATGTTTTCGGTGGGAGGGGATCAGGAAGCTGCAACCTTTATTACCTTATGCTGTATGAGTTTTTGATTTTGCTATCTGCACCATATCCTTTCATACAAACTTTATATTTTGGTGCAAGAATATGCCTGCGAAGACGGACAAGTAGCCATGTTTCTGTGTCCCCCTTCCCCAAAATACTATTCCCCTTCTACCCATTTTCTTCATCTTAGGTTGCCTCGCACAATCCGCCTTGCCCCAGCGAGGAGCGCTACTGCCTGGTGGAGAAACTAGCTCAATCTCCAACTTGCAGTGGTGGAGATCTGCAGCGCATGTGCTAGCCGATCGAGTTGTCGAATAAAAGATGATATTGGCATAAGCCGGCACGAATCGAGTCGCCGGATTTGAGTCAGCCGTTGATGGAGAAACTGCACACCGTGTGAAGGAGATATAAGACTGCCGGTTCCAGGCCGCTTGCATCATCATGCTCAACCACTGCTCCCAATCTGGTCCCTGATGGAATCAACGTGACTGCCCTAACCTGGTCTTCAATGGAGGCTCCTAACGCTATCTTTTTGCGGTGTTTGTGATGGGCCAAAAGCTTCTGACACCGAAATAGAGAACGTTGTTCATCGAGGGAGCTCTAGGGACAAATGGTGCACCACCAACGGGTCCACGATGGTCAATGGCAGCACACATCAACAACGGCATCTTCCCATCACGACCTTTTCGAAATCCATGCCTAAAGCACATTCTGCGTAATTTGTTTTCTAGCTCAACCTAAAATCTATCCCTACTCCATGCATAGTCTCGTTGTCCAACAAATATCCATCGTAGTGGGTTGTAGCCAGAATAGCCTCGTGGTGGTTGCGGTGGAGAAATGATGTGAATCGGTGGTTAACTTTGTCAGTAGTGGTGATGGGTTGCGAGCATCAGTCAGAATAGGTTATCCTGTGACTGTGACATGGTCTGCCCCATTAAAATTAGGAAAATAGGTCTTTAAGGAGTGGTATGTATTCGTTGAACAGAGTTTCTGGCATACAACGAATCTCCCACTAGCCTGTAGCACCACATCTGCGGTGGGTATATGGAGGGCAATGCTCCCTAGGAGATACCTGCTTTTGGGTTATAGAATATTTGCATTGTAGAGTGACTTCCCTGGATGAAAGCAGGGTGTAGGTTAATCTCAATCTTAGTTGTTTTTTACGTTTTTATTCTCCAAATGTGTTGGTGCTCTCGCGACTCCGGCTAGATTTATTTTCTTCCTTGCTTCTGATGGAGAAAAGAGAGACAACAGGTAGCCGTTCGTAAGGCCTGTCGTAGTTGCAAGTATGTCCAAAAACACCACCGTTGGATATGTCCTGCTGTGCCAAGAACCATAATAGTCAATGCAAGTTCCAAACAATTTTTAACAGGCATGAGCAAAAATAAAAAAAAATTAGGAGTAACTCCGACCGGATACCTAATGTTTGTCAATAAGTGCATCATGTTTTTTTAGATTACCAATACGACTACTAGCAAGTTTGGCATCCACACTAAATTTATTCGTAGCCTACTTAATAAATTACATTAAATCAACTCTCTTAATAAGCTCAAATGTGGATCAACATATCGTGAAAATGGCCAGGCTAACCTTCAATGTCCAAATCGATCTACTTCTACCTGAGACATGAATTTTGAAGGATTCAAAGTTTAAATGTTCAACAAACTGCAGCAGAAAATGAAGGATAATTTAGTAACATGGAGAACTACAGAATTCTCCTTTATACTCTCCTCATTCTTATTAAATTGACATAATTTAACTTTTGGAATGAATTCACATTGAAGATGAATCAGGCACTATTGCTTTCCAAATTCTTCCTTACTAAGTATTGAAGAAGACAAGGATTCCTTAAAACTAAACCCAAAGAAGGAGACTAATGTGGATTGAGACAAAGATTCCTTAAAACTAAATCAAAATAAAGAAAAGACTTTTGATCTATGACATTCTCCACAAAAGACAATATTCACCAAATATTTACAGAATATTCCTTAATACTCTTTCTCAAGTTGGAGTATGAAGATCGAGAATGCCCAACTTATCAAGTAAATTTTGAAATTGAGTTCGTCTAAGGGCTCCGGTAAACAAATATGTTGGCTGATCAGTATTACAAATTTGTTGCATAAATATTTCATCAGACTGCACGAGATCACGCACAAAATGACAATCCACCTCGATATACTTAGTACTGAAAGAGTGATTTCCCTTAATGATGAATGTAAAACTGATCAGAATAAATAAAGTGCAAAACATATAAGGAATACTAGTACTAATATAACTCGAGTCTATTCATCAAACTCTAAACATATCTAATCATATATTTGACTGATTCTAACACCCCCTCCTCTCAAGCGAAGCATCAGATACTTTGCGATGCAAAGTTTGGACTTGAAGAACTTGAACAGCACACGGGAGAGCCCTTTGGTGAAGATGTCCCCAACCTGAAGAGCATTAGGAACATGAACAACACGGAGCTTGCTAGAAGCAACCAACTCTCGAACAAAGTGATCGTCGATATCGATGTGCTTCGCCCGCCTGTGAGCAAATGGATTCTGAGCCAAGAAGATGGCGCTACTGTTGTCGCATAACAACAACGGAGAACCAAAAAGGGAGACACGAAGATCACGAAGAAAATGAGTCAGCCAAACAACCTCAAAGGCAGTGTTGGTTAACGCCCGATACTCATACTTCGTGCTCGAACGACAAACGGTGGGCTGTTTCTTGACACTCCAGGAAATAAGATTTCTACCAAGAAAAACAACATAACCATATGTTGATCGAAAGATCGCTGAACAGTGGGCCCAATCAAAATCAGAATAACCCAACACTTTAGGAGAACGGGCAGACCGAAAAGCAAGACCAAAATGCAGAGTACCTTGGACATATCGAAGAATCTGAGTGACCTCAACAAAATGATCGTTACGAGGGTCTTGAAGATACTGACTAACTGTGTTGACTGCAAAGGCCAAGTCAGGATGAGTAATCTTATGGTACTGAAGATCCCTAACAAATGAGCTGTATAAAGTCAGATTCCAAAATGAAGAGCTGGTGGAGCTATGCAGCTGCGAGCCTGGCACAAAGAAAGTAGAGATTGGGGCAGCATCAGACATCCCAACACGAGTGAGAATATCCCTGGCATACTTTGCTTGGCTGAGAAGTAAACCCGAGGCAAAGGGTGTAACTTCCAAACCAAGAAAGCAGTGAAGAGTGCCAAAATCCTTAATAACAAACTCTCGATGCGTCCGATCAATGAACTGTCAAAGAAGGTTCGGGTCATTACCGGTAAGGATGATGCCATCGATATAAACTAATAAGTACAATAACGACGAACCTCGAGATAGAACAAAAAGAGAAGTGTTGACTGAACTGCAGGCAAAATCGAGGTGAACCAAATAAGTACTGAATCTCTGAAACCAGGCTCGCGGAGCTTGTTTAAGACCATAAATGGCCTTACGCAAGAAATATACATCATCTGGATGAAGCGGGTCCTTGTAACCAACAGGTTGTGCTGTATAGAATGGAGTATCGAGGATGCCACTGCAGAAGGCGTTCTTGACATCGAGCTGATAAAGAGGCTAGGAGCGTATCGTAGCAATAGCCAGAAAAATACGAATCGTGTATGCTTTGAACACCAGACTGAAAGTGTGATCAATATCAAATCCTGGAATCTGTGAAAATCCTTGCGCAACAAGCCTAGGCTTATGACGCTCAATAGTGCCATCTGGACGATACTTCAGTCGGTAAACTCATTTGGAGCCAACAATGTTGACATCTGATAGGCGTGGCACCAAATTCTATGCATGCTGTCCACGAAGAGCTTCTATCTTATCATCCATAGCGAAAACCCAAGATGGATCCTGAAGAACAGTGCAATAATCTGTGGGCTCGGACTCAGCAAATAAAGCAGCAGTAAGACCATGAGAAAACTATATCAAAATAATCTTTGCACTGAATAGCCCTAGTCGCCGATTGAGTAGCCATCTGATGAGTGCGTGTCGAAATGGAGACACCGGAGAAGCAGTCGCAACTGATTAATGGGTCGGTGAGGGGGCTGTCAACCAGATGGGCTGGTCCGCGAACTGGGTGAGCTGGTCGATGGTGAGATAGGTGGAGAAAGATGCATCAGTGCGGCCACTGGATTGTCTAAATCGGTAGAGCAGACAGAAAAGGTTTCGTAGTCGGTGAGGACGATAGTATCGATGAGCCAGGAGGGGTGGCAACCAAAGTGACAAGCCAAGCAAAATGAGATGCTACTGTGGAAGAAGTAGGGATATCAACTGATGTATCAGCAGGATCTAAAAAAGTAGAGACATCCAGAGAGAATGGATATACTGAAGTAGAACCATCAACATAAGGGAAGAAAGTGTCATCAAACCAACCATGTCTAGTAACATATATCTTTCCATATGTACGATCCAAACATCGATATCCCTTGTACTAGAAGTCGTACCCAAGAAAGATACATAGAAAACTTTGAGGAGCGAGTTTGTGAGATGCATACGGATGAAGATAAGGGTACACATGACAACAAATGCATCGAAGTTTGTGTATATGGAAACCCATCCATTAATAACTTCATATGGTAAGAACATGAGTAGGCTGATTTATGGTATAAGTGGCTGCAGCAAAGGCGTGAGGCCAGTGAGAGAGAGGGACATGTGAGTGGTATAACATAGACATGCCCATCTTAGCAATATGGCGGTGCTTGTGCTCAACCCACCATTCTGCTCAGGAGTACATGGGGAAGAAATCTGATGGTGAGTGCCCTTTGTCTGAAAATGAGAACGTAAGCAACCATTTACGAACTCAGTCCCCCCCCCATTACTCTGAAACATCTTAATGGTGGAAGAGAACTGGTTCTCCACAATAGCCTCAAACTAACGATAAACATCCCAAAAATCATATTTGCGGCGCAGTGGGTAAAACCAACAGAGTCTAGAATGATCATCTAGGAAAACGACATAGTAGGAAAAACCATCGGCAGATAAAATAGGAGAGGACCCCCTAAATCAAAATGAACTGGATCAAGTACCCTAGCAACACATTTATCATTTGTATAAAAAGATAAATGCTTCCTTTCAGCCTTTTTACACGCATCACAAAGGGTAGATTTAGGC
>JAUOBV010000006.1:5406447-5416945 GCA_032360425.1 Rubia occidens
TATTCCAAATGTCGACTTTAAAGTCTATATTTCTAATATCGATTTCAAAGTCGTTATTTGGAATATCGATTTTAAAGTCGATATTCAGAATATCGACTATCCTACTTCAGGAAATTAAAAAAAAATTCTTGATATTTCCGGAATTTTAACTTCAAAATGAAATATTCAGGTAAATGATTCGTCTGCAAGGTCTGACACTTTCTGAGATTGTAGGGTTATATTGACACTTTCAATCTAAAGTTAGGATCATTTTAGCACTTAACCCTAAGTTAAAATACTATGCAATATATTGTTAAATTCGTTATAACATATATATTTAGAATATCAAATTTTTATAAATTTTAAAGTATTCTTAATAAAAAAATAAATAGTCAAACATGTTTTTGGGGACGATGAGTACCATATTAATTGGACAAATAAATTACAGTTGACTTGTTAGGTTAATGCTCCTTGGCCATTTTTGCCGATTCATTGGACCAAAAAAAAGAGAAGGCGATATCGCTTGCGCGCAACGCCCCCACCACACCTGCCCGACACTCCAACCTTTGGTGGAGGAGGTAAATTCACGGTAACCCAGCGCCAGAACCCGTTGACGGTTACTGAACTCAGTGCGCACAAGAGACCCACGTTATTCATGTACACTCGTGGACGTACACTTGCTACACATGGACATCCTCACACTGCCGTTGCCGAGTATCAAACATGTGATCATTGGACCAAACTAACCAACGTGCCAATCGGTGAGCTACATCCGTGGGTGTCATTTTTACCGATTCATTGATTGACACCTGGTGATCAGACGGTGAACCGGGCTCTCACGAATCATGATAATTACGTTGACTTAAATTCCTTCATCGACAAGTTCTTTTTAAAAATATTTTTGAGATGTTTAAAAGTATTTGACTTACTAGTTGATTTCACCTCTACTTAACATTAACTAAAGTTGCACTTAATCTTTGCATTTTTTTTATAAAAAATTGTCGCAGTTCCGATTTTACTTTACTAGTGACTAATAATTTGTCAAGACAACAAGGTTCAATTAACCAACTACGTGGCATCAATATATGCAAGCAGCATAGAGTAAATAAAGGCTTTGGTGTTTTATGGCTACCACAAGACTCTACAATATTTTATGTCAAAGTTGATAAAATGTTATTATTTGATACTAATCCCTTGTTCCAGCTCTATTTATAAAGTTTGATTTTTTTATTGACCAGAACTATTTTTTACCATTAATATCTTTAATTGCACATATTAAAAATAATTAAAAATATAATATTATAAGACTAGATGTTAACACAATTATAATGATATCTCCACATGGGCGGAACATCACCCTGGTACCCGCCAATTTTTTTTACTGTAGGTATTTTATATTTATTTAGTGTTTTTTTAAAGGTAAAAAAATGATTGTGGCACCCCCAAGAAATAAACCAATTCAGAATTAAATTGCAATAGTTTATAATGATAGGATTATTTATTTTTATTGTAGATTCCAATAAGAAATAAAATTTCTTTTATCCAAACTTACTTTTAATAATTATCTTTTCTTTTTTAAATCTACTTTTAATATTTATCTAAGTTATACTTGAAAATATTATAACAATTTTATTAATCATAAATACTTTTTATATGATCAAAAAGAGGAGAGCACAATTTAAATAAAAATAAGAATAATGTCCCTTTTAAAATTATCTATTTTACATTTTCTTTAAGTACACTACTTGTCTTTGGTATTTGATTTTTTACCTTTAAATGAATTAATCTAGTATTATGTTTTGTTATTTTAATGGTCGATTCGAGGTTAAATTACATAAAAATTCTTGTTTTATAACTACTAACCGTTAGACGGGGTCATTTTATAATTAATGTAACTAATGGGTTAATTTGATGTTTTATTTTAATTTATCATAACGAGTTTCCTATACTTTGAAAAACTTTTAATTTTTTTAATAATATATAAAAATAATTACAATTTGACTCTAAAAATTATTGAAACGAGTTTTTTCATGATTGATCTAAACACTAGTCGATTTAACATGATACTTTCTCTAAATTTTAATGTATTATTTTCGGTCCACCCTAAATAAAATTCCTTATTCCGCCCCTGATCTCACATAATAATATAATATTTTATATATTACTTGAAATTTACTTTTTTTTAGTTAACAAAATTTGACTAAATTAATAGTGATCGTTGCGAATAAAACTGAGGAGTACTATGATTTATAATTATACAAATTAAAGACTAACTAAAAATATGTGATACTGCTTCATGGAAAATCAACTTTCGATGGCTAATGGAGAAGACCGTCACACATTAATATTACGATGATAAATCAGGAGTACTACATTTATAATATCCATTGATCTAAAAACAAGCACACGTGGAGAAACAAAACTGAAACGCCAAATTAAATTTAAAACTATTTAATGAAATAATTTCTCCAACCTTTCATGGTGGAAAAGAAATGAGAGAAGAAAAAAAATTACTGGGATAGAGAAAGGGGAGTACTTCCTCAATTGTCAAGAGAAAGTTTCGGTCATAAAAAAATAAATTCGTTTCAATAAATTTTATGATCAAATTATAATTATTTATATATTACAATACATTTTAATTTTTTTAAAACTATAATAATTTTATTGTAATAAATAAAAATAAATATTAAATTATTCTATCTGCGCATTGCATTAAGTATAAAATACAGTAGTACAATCTAATGTTAGTCGATTTAAACCGTTTTCTTTGTGTTCTCTTTGAAATCTCCTTGATGAGTTAATTGGAAGGAATATGGTGCGAGTCTGCGAGGCCAAGATCATGAATCTAATTAATTTGACCTTTAAGGTTTGGTATTCATGTGATCACGTATTTTCGTACCCTTCTGTTGCCCCTTTTACGCTCTGTTTGTCAGAGTTGTATTTATAAACATAATTGACATATTTATTTAAAAGTAGGGGAGAATCAAGAGATTAACTTATATTTTTTCCCCAAAAAATAGTTTATGTTTTTAAAATAAGTTTTTTTATCACTTTATGAAACACTAAAAATATTTTGCTTATAAGCACAACAGCCAAACAAAGCCCTGGTATGTTAAGGTGATGGACCAAAATTGATGAGTATATAAATTACTTCTTAAAATTAGATGTTAAGTAAATACCTAACAGTTTTGTTCTATCTAGTTTTTCATGGTTTTCAATAATCATTTTGACCATCAATATATCTAACTACATTCAAAATTTCTGCATAAAAATTTGATATTTAGAAAATAGATGTTAAGATGAATCTAACAATATTTCACATGATATTTTTATTTAAATATATTAATTTGTATTTAAGATCAAAGTTTATCAAATTTGACTTGAAAAAATAGATAGCCCAAAACTGTTTGAACGGAGGGAGAAGGTACGATTTAGAAATTAATTGGGCTTTGGGAATGGGTTGGGCCAATATAAATTTTTAATGTTTTATGGGTAATTATGCCTTGTAATAGGTTGAATATTTATGAAAATGAAAAGTGTACAAATTTGTACGAGACAGACTAAAATAAAAAATACTAAAATTCGGATGGAATGGAGAGAATAACTTATCATTTGATGAGTGTGTAGCTTGCTAAGTTAGTTGCTTGAAATGTGACATGATATCCAGTGGCAGAACTAGGGCGGGATCGTAAGCAGGGCGGGAATGAACAGTATAGTATTCATTCACGGGCGACCCGGTGCGGCAGTCAAAACTACTCATTAATATTTTGGTGTAGATTACTTGGATCTAAAAAAAATTTAACTGTGACAAGGTACTTGTATATCTCTAAAATTAGTTAACTATGACAACCTTTGAGGTTCAAACTTCATTTTCTGCATACTGAGATTTACTGCACAAACAACTTTTAATCTTGAAATAACCCATATGACAATATTAAATGCGTAATAATATTTTCAGAAACTTAAATACTAAATAATAATCAAATAAATAACAACGTTACACAAGTGAATTAGAATATTTTTTTTTATAAAAAACCTATCAAACAACCTATACCTCAAAACAAAATTTACAAGGTTTGGCAAGTTGAAGGACTACACACAATGATTTTTAACTCTCATCTGTATGTATGGTTTAATGATAATGATAATGATAATGTACCTACTCTGTATGTATCTTTCCTGCAAGCTGGAAAAATCTAAGAATTTTTCTTAGCTAGAACTGAACAGGGAGGCTAATTAAGAAAGCTAAATTGTAGGGAGATGATGATTTCCCAAACTGCGAGCACCAAGGAGGGAGACTCATGATAACCTCCTGCGCTTGAGGCGTCAATCTGTCAACGTCTGTCCTCAGTTTCAGAAGAGAAACCTTACTTGCGCCGACATCTTTGCTTGTCAGATTCTTGTTTATCCAGAAAAGCTTAAGATCGAACTTGGTTGGTGATTTCTTTCCCCCTGAGAACTTAATGATGTGCCACCCATTCACACTGCTCTTGCTGCCAACTGAAATCAAGTCTGAACCCTCTGCATCTGGTGACAAAAAATGACAGGAACGGTGAATGCAAGCAAGATTTCCACAAGAAGGAATACAAGTAAAATGCCTGAGAAAATAACAGGTAGCTAGGGTACTATCAGGGAGACTCCTTAGAAAAGGAGCCAGAAATAGAAATTAATGTCTACGAATCTTTAGCGCTTTGATAGAAATGGAAAGATCAAGGCATCAATAAGGCAGTAAAGCACATGCAATGGATGAGTTATTCTCCTACTAGTATCTACGCCCTTTAAAATCGTATTTTGTTCCCCAAAAAATGTTTTCAAGTTAACGACTAAAAAACTATGACGGTGGATCCAATCTCATGTACTATGTATGCTACAGAGTAGCTCATGTAATAGAGATGCTCATCATAAGCAAACATGCAGCTTTCTTCACAGGAAAATCAGTGATCGTGATTCCATGAATCATGTAGTGTCTAGTCTACTATTGCCAGATTTTTTTCTTACTGAAAAACCCTGAAATTTTCATCACAACTCTGATCGCGGTACCTGTAGTTCCCCATCAGCAATTTATATATCCTCCGACACTTTCCTAGCACCACTGAACTTGGTTTAACAAAGGATTTCAAGGTAACAATAGTGGCCACTACCAACAATCATGTTATCAACCTGTATGCTTTGCTTTTAAAGATTAACTAGGAAATAAACTGGTGGATGAAAATTGTGAATATAATTTAAGATACATTTGCATTACCTTTAAGCAGGAAATCTTCAATTTCTTCCATATTGATCGCTAGAGACCATCTATGGGAAACTTTTGTATCCAATAAGACCTCCGTAATTCTGTTTTCATCCCTCGTATCATGTTCAACATGAAGTAAAGGTACATCAGATTCATCCCAGCCTATTCTAGCATCATTCTGAATCCAACAGCTGTACTTGACCGAAAAAGTAACATAATCAGTCTGCTTTTCCGTGCCACAAACCATTCCTTTCCCAATTAATTCAGCCTCTTTTATCAAGTTTCCAGGAGTCGGTGAAAACATGGAGAGATAAGAGTTAACTTCTTCCTTTTCACCATATTTCCCTGTTGTCTCCACAACATGTACAACCTGGGAGAGAAAAACTATCAAAAAATGGCCCTAGTTCCACGGATGGCAATTTATGTGCAGTTTCTCGGAGAAGCTATACAAACAGATTTTCGAAAAGCTTGCTAGAGCAAAACAGAATGAACTTAATGTATACGAGGGGCAAAAGTTCTTAAGGGCGAGCGGTCAAGTTGCTCACCTTTCTCCGATCAAGGTCAATTAAAAGCACAAGCCAATAATGAAAATCAGTGGTGAATCAGTAGAGCCTATTGATTTCCGCAAAAAACATAATAAGCATAAGATTATCTCAACTTCAGAAAGGAGCTAGGATAAAATTAGTGAGTCTATAGAATCTCTTATCGAGTACTAAATGAAAGGATCCATGCTCCTGAGATTAGGTGCAAGGTTTAGAGTTGTGCAATGAATTGATTTTTGGGGCTACTATTACTTACATTCACAGCTCTGGATGCATCTTCAGTATATGCTTGAATAAGACCTAAGGATACTGCGCCAACTGAGAGCAGAAAGAGAATAAAGGTTGCGACTACAAGAGGGACTTTCGCACCTGCAAAGTAGAAGAAAAAATTTCATAAGTCATCTGGCTGCAACATCGAAACATTCTCTTTTGGGGAACACACAAACTCCAGTTAAACCAAACTTAAGAACATCAATAACATGAACAGCATGACCAAGTAGTAACCCAAACAGAAGTACTTAAGATGGGTGTTCATTTATTTATAATTTACCACTCTCCAGGTGTTATTTTATTCACTAAAAAAGATGTATAATTATAAGAATGTGAACTGTGCACCAATGCTAATGTCCAAGTCCAATTTTATTTGCTGATTGCCAGTCCTATTCAATTTGATTTATAACAATCATGAACAAATATTCATGTTAGCTGTGCAACCAAATGCATAAACATAGGCACAACCTGAGATGTGAATATAGGACAGAAGATACACCAATGTTAAGCACACGAATGCAGAAACAAGTATGGCAATTATAGCACTCGCCAACCATTCAGGGTTGCTTCCTGGGGTCCTGCATATAAAGAGAGATACAACTGTTACTCCTGCATTCCTTATCTGAATCGAGAGGCATGAATTTAATTTCTGAAACATAAAGACAAGCAGTTTAGACACAGCTAACACAGGGGAGCAATTAAGTTAGAAAGTAATCAGGAATATAAGCACAAAAGGCATCGGTGACGGGGTGAGGGATAATAATCAGAGTAACATTTTGTCCATGAAACTAAATAGATGGCTTAGCTCATAAACAGAAATTTCATTGATTTAAGGTATACAATCTCTTCAACAGCATAAGCTCAAAGCCCGTGAAAGAATTGGCTTCACATGTTCCTGCATTAATATCTATCCTCAAACAATATAAAGTAAGAAATTATTAGTTTTCCTTATAGTGCACATACGCCAACGATTTCAATATTTGACAGAAACATACCAGTTTAGATTTCCAGCAGATACTGACACGAGCTTAAAAAACTAACCCAGAAAAGTTTTTGTAAGGAACTCAAGAACTACTACATTTAAGGCAACAGACATGATGATACTTTTGAAAGGTTATGGCAACCAAAAGTTAGATATGAGTATAAAGTGAACTAGAGATTGTGTCAGCAAGAAACAAGGTCGTGCTTTACCATACTAATACCCAAACACTAGAGATTCTGAAATATAGTGAGAATGTTTCACCATTTAGAAAAGTGTCAATTTTCAATACAAACGTGGAAATTATAGTTACAGTAAGTATGTGTCAAGTTTCAATGAACATCAATTAACTGCATACGACAAACTGATATACTTTGGAGAAAATATACAATTCCAATTATATCACCATTGACACAACCAGACCCAAAGATAAAAATAGGAATCACTGACTATGTAGGACTCTACTCCATTCAAAAAAGTATTCTTCTTTGTCACACAAACCTCTCAAACCGAACTGCAGTTCCAATCATTGTGGATGTCAGCCGAATGATCATGCCTGAGGATATGAGAAAAGGCACTAACAAGCCAATCAGCAGAGTCGAAGTTTTGAGTGGTTTAGGCAACCTAATTGGAGATAAAGTAGCTTCAAGCAACCCATCTGACATTTAAGACTGTATTAGACAGAATAAAGCATTGGGAAACATGACAACCATTAAACTTAAACATCAATATCCATCATATAGAAAATATGCGGTAAAGCCCAGGTGGAGCAATGAGAATAACAGGAACCAATCCTTCATCCCACTAGTTGGAAGTAACTTGAACTTACATGCAAACGCAGGGGATACCAGCCAAACAAGAGCTAAATAAGTAGATCCAATCTTGTAATAGTTTCCCAGTACGAGGAGCAGAAACCACTGCAATAAACCAGCCTTGTAGAGCCATCTTTCAGAATCTAACTTAGCAATATTGACTTGAGCGGATGAAGAGAGGTTCTGAAATCTTTTTGAATATGCAGCTGACAAATATTTTGTAAGAATTATATACCCCAAATGTTGGCCAGTGAATGCTCCCAAAAGAGCAGGCCCACCAAATAAACCTCCCACCAGTAACGGGCTTGAAATATATGGAATTGGAGAGGAAGATACAAGTGGAAGACCTAAGGCAACAAGAGCAGCAAAGCTAACCGAGCATATCCACATGAGTATTATACTTAAACAAGACAATGCCAGTGCAATAACTCCTGAAGAACCGCCCATCATCACTGATGTGACCCATATTAAAAGCGTCTGCATTATGGTAGAGTTGTAGAACATGTTGGCTAAACGCTGACGGAATGTGATCATGTATGTCCCTTGAGATATGTTAGGCATTATATATCAACTATTAAAGCTAGCAACTGCAAACATGAGTACTCTACAAGTGTTAAGAAGGTACCAAAACGTCAAAATATATAGCAGTGTCCCCGTTATAAGGTCCATCTTGCTCCACTCCTTTGCCTACTGGAAAATCAGAAGAGGCAGCAGCTCTACGCAGAAAAGCAAGCATATTTTCTCCCAGATGTTGAAGAAAACCAGGTTTCAAAAGCTTTAATTTGTCATTCTGCATGGAATCAGTACATATTGGTATAGAAACTTATTAGTTGCAGTTAAACATATAGGCATGTAGCCTGTGAAAGATACAAAACTTGAGATTAAGAGTGATAACAAACACAGTATTTGCAGTCATTTACTGCGAAAAAATTGATCAATTTTATCTTTCCACTATTTCAGATATACATTATTGCAAGTCTTCAAAATTTTAGATTCCTTTGACATAATCTCAATTCTTGATATTTTAATGAGGTATGATTCAAACCACAAAGATCTGTGATATGGTTCATGACATGCAGATATCACAGGAATGACATAATCAAGTTCATTGGCCTAAATGGGCTTTGTAAGCATAAAAAACCATTAGAACCTGATTATCTCTAAAGAAGAACTACACCACTACATACTGAATTAATCTGCTAGCTTTAGAACCAACTAAGTCCAGATATCTTATGCAACAAGATTATGTATCATAAATGAAAAACATCACTGAAAGATTCTTAAAAGTGCTTCTAAGAAAAGACATGCATTCAATATTTGGCAAAATCACAAAAGAAAAGCATGTCTATACATTCTGTAGGCTACCTTTGTATGGTATACATCAGACTTATCAACCCAGACGAAGTCTAGCCCAGAGAGTCCAACAACCTCTTTATATACTTGAAAATCAGTAGCTGGCTTTATTGGCCTAGAAGAAAAGAGATCCTGCAGCACTAAAGTATATTAAAAACTATAATTTTCTCACCTGATACAATGGCTAAGAAATAAACTATATGAATCAATCTTCTTTTGTTCAAATAAGACACCAACAGACCTGTGCTACAATCTGTGCAGATGGATACTTGGCTGCTGCCACAAAGTTCTAAATTTCCCAGGGATGAGGACCAGCCTATACAATTTGTAGAAGTGCATGAAAATGGAAAACAACCACGTATATATATAAACAACCATATATCATTAAATCACATAGCATAAATATCATAAAATCGTAGTTCCATATGTAATGTGAGTTAGATGGACAACTCTCCAAATCCCACAAAAACTATCCAAAGCATAGAACTTCATGTTACCGAATGACAATTACATACCAAATTTTGCATCTGATTCCAAGTTGAGCCCAGATGATTAGAAGAACTCTATTTGCAGAGATCGTCGAAGGTAAGCTTTCTCGACACCAGCACCGACACCGGCGCATCGTCTTTGGTCTTCCCCCTCCCCAAAAACTGCAACACCACCCCCGTTTATCCTATCAATTAGGAGATTTTTTTGTTGTGGTTGGGGAGTCTGCTGAGCAACTTGAGCAGGACTGTAAGACAATTCGATAATATATTCATGGTGATTGTATATTTTTATCCCTAAGTGCTGTTAAAATCCACATTAACACATTCAAAGGAAATATTTTAGCTCCAGAATTGTTACAGCTTCTGTTTTAAACATTATTGCGGTCAGAATAATGAGCCTGAATACACTGATATAAGAAGAACAAAATACTACATTCCGATCATAATAAATTATATTTACTCTAATTAAACCTCTTTCTCTGCCTCTTCAGAAAAAAACTAAACAGACAGGCAATTTCACCACTCTTGTCAATAACAAACTATTATTTTACTAGACAAATTTAACAAATCAACCCGTGTTAAAAGAGAATGGTAAAATATTGTATAGAAAATTTCAATTGAAGGGGGGAAACCTTAGGTTCCTCAAATAACCGGCTGGAATGAACATAACAACCTAGGTTGTATACATAATCTTTCAATAGGTTGGGCAATTACATGAACAAGGGAAAAATTGCTAATACAATTCAGTAACATATTAGTACAATTTAGTACATAGGAACATAATCATGTAAACAAATTAACATGTTCATGTAATTTGAACAAGGGGAATTTATCAAACAAAC
>JAUOBV010000006.1:5719090-5729748 GCA_032360425.1 Rubia occidens
TGAAACATGCAGTAACTACATATAAGAGGTTTTCGAACACGAGTCTTCATCACCTTTTTCTTCATATCCTGAACCTCTATTTTGAAATTCTCCATGTCGCATGAAATATTGCCATACCCGATTCCATGTTTATCTCCGTAGCTTTTACCCATAGTCAGAATTTCGTCTAACTTAGCCTTGCCAGAATTTAACTTCATGATTGTTGATTCCGCCAACTCAGTCCGTCCAGTCATAGAATTTAATTTCACCGTCAGATGATCAACTCCATCCTTAAGCTTTTCCGCCTGCATCGTCAATTCCTTCTTTGCTTCAGATAATTGATTTTTCTCAGCCTTCAGGGTCTTGTTAGTTTCAGCAACCTTCAACCACATGTTATACATTTGTTCGTATGAAGTGTAGATGTCTTCACTACTCACAGATTAATCATTTTTATCGCTGAAAACATCTGGAGAGCGTATGTTGGAACATACTGTTTCAGCATTTGAACATACAGTACGGTCTGTGTTGGAACATACGTCCACAACTTCTTCTTGAATTTTTACTCCAAACACCACATAATTACTGATAAGTTACTCTTCATCTTTCTCCTCTTCTTCACCCTCACTCCATGAAGTAACATACGATCTTCCTTGTTTCTTCCGAGTATTGGCAGATTCAGATTGAATATGACCAAATCCTTCACATTCTCTACATTTAATCTTTCCTTGTTGTTTTGTTTCACCACCAGGATTTTTCAAAAATTGTTGGTTGCCTTGCTCCACATGGTTTCCACGATTTCTATCAAAGTTTTGTCCACTTGGTTTATATCCTCTAGTTCTCTCTTGTGGTTTCCTGTTCACAACCTTCTTCAACATTCTTGAAAAATTCTTAGTGATCAGAGAAATTTCTTCATTATCTTCCTCACTGTCTGATTCATGGTCATTCCTTGATGACGATGCTTTAAATGCCAATTCCTTTTGAGTTCTTTTTGTAGTCTGTTCCATGTTCATCTCATATGTCTTTAGTGATCCCATCAATTCATCCAAGGACATCCTAGATACATCTCTAGTTTTTTCTATTGCTGCAACCTTCATAGCAAATCTCTTGGGAAGTGATCGTAGTGTCTTCTTAACCAGCTTAGATTCTTTGTAAACATTTCCCAATTGATATGCCATATTTGAGATGTCCCTCAATTTTTCATTGAATGTGGCAATAGTTTCATTTTCATCCATCTTTAATTCTTCAAATTTAGTTGCCAACATCTGGAGTTTGGATTCACGTACTCAACTAGTTCCTTCATGCACAGTCTGCAAGATATCACATGCTTTCTTAGCCTGAGGACATGTAGATATAAGCTTAAACTGATTTGCATCAACTGCTGTGAAGATCGCATTTAACGAATTTGAATTTGCCAGAGAGCCCTTCAATTCATCTGGAGACCAAGTCGATTTAGCTTTGAGAGTTTGACTCTTTGAACTTGATTCTCCTTCTTTCTCCTTAGAACTCAGTTGGAGGATTCCACTCGTTCTCAACAAAGTGATAAGCAATTTTATTCAGAGAATTGATAAATACTCTCATGCGAGCCTTCTAGTAGTTGTAGTTTGAACCTTCAAGCAGAGGTGGCCGAGACACGGAAGCTCCTTCCCTTGTCGCCATGGTAAAACTGGATCACATATTCCTTGACACAACCAAAGTAAAAACGTAAGTGACCAAGCTCTGATACCAATTGAAAAAAAAATGGTTTTACCGTTATGGCTTAACTAGCAAACCTATGTTCCAACACAGTCTAACTTAACCAAGTATGAAAAGTAAATAATGCTCGAGACACACAACTTGGTTACGCAGTTAGGTGAAATCCACCTACATCTGCCGGACTTGGCCCAGTTGAGAATAAATCCACTAATCAGAAATATATAGTATAGTACAAAGTACACCATACAACTATACTTATCTTTTCTAATTCTAGACGTGGATTTTGCAAGCTCCCATTGCTACCGATCCGCCTTGATCAGACTCCCCTTGACCTCGAAACTCGTCGACGCTGGATCTCCTCCTCCCAAGGAATTAAGGCATGCATTCTGAACTTTAGCATACAGTTCGTGTATGTTGGAACATGATCAGATCAGGCTCTCGGCAAATCTCTCTCGACAATAATGTAAAATCTGAATGTAGATTTTTTATCAATTAAATTCTTGAGTTTGCAGCCGTGTTATGTCCTCCTTTTATAGTCCATTGCAGACTAGAATAACTCCATAATATTCCTATTCCTTATCTGTTTTTGAAGCATATCCAAATCCCATAAATAAATGGATTTTCCTTATCTCATATATCCCATAATATTCATTCAATTCAAATTCCATAAATATAGGAATTTACCATAATTCCATTATTGCTTCTAATTTGCTTAACCAAATATCACATAATCTTCAATTTCCATAAACCAAACTCCACGTAATATTTGTTCCGCAATTATTCTTCTCGCTAGTTTGTTTTCGGTGTATGTTCTAACTTGGTAAGTTTTCTCCTTTATCATAAGTTCACAAATTGTCAATCAATTAATCCATAAGATCATTAATGACTTTACAAGGGAATGAATTACTTTTTTGTTGGGAAGATAAAGAACTTGTTTATTGGGGCAACTTAGGAAAGTAGAAAGAGCTAATATCCTGAGTTAGACGCATGGAGCAAATGAGATGGAACTTCCAGCCATTAACCAACCTGGTAACCCAGTATGGTCACTTTAAGTGATCTTTGGTTCAGGTCATTTTCAGCTAATGGGTCCAAAATCTCCAAATTAATTTTGATATAGGCACATGTTTTCTTTGGCTACAAGTCATGTTCGATTACAGCACTTTCAGTTCAGTACGTTTAATTCCATTAGGGTGAAGCTTAGTTTGGGTTCACATTGATTATTTCGGTTCGGATATTCGAATTTGAGTTTGTCTTACCATTTACACTAAAGAGCAATATAGCCATTCTATTAATTACTCATCCAAAACATCACTCTCACGAACAATGTCATTCACGAATTGTTACTTCCTCTATCCCATTTCAAATGTCTTTTTTTTCACGGTCTTCGTAATTATCTTAATGCTTATACGCCAATGAAATTTTACTGTCAAAATTAACCGATACAAAATGTTGCCGACATTCCAGCAGGATTTTTCATTCACAATCTATGTAACTAAGTCAGGCTTTGGAGCCTAGCTCTTCTTGTATCCCATTCAATATGTCAAAAACCTGCATGAAACAACATTTGCATCACCAGTTGTGGCATTTTAAAGAATGCAGATACTTGGATTTGACTCTTTGTTTTGGTTTCATTTTGCAAGTGCATCTACTACAAGTATGCAAAAAAACTGCTCACCCCAAAGTATTGGGACAGAACTGCTGAATTTTGATGCAACGCAAGGTATACATTCTGAAGGAGGCACATTAGTTTCTCCACTTGATCCCCTAGCAAATCCACCTACATACAGAACAAGAAGTCAACAAACTCGGTGCATTTATAACTGCTTCTGAACATGTTCATTACATTTTCCGGTTGACTCAGAAAAGACGCAACTGATCGAAAACTTGATGACTAGTGCAATGTCAGATGGTAGATAATGCTTACCTCATTTTCTGCTAATGACAAATTTTGACATCTGATTCTGAAAGCCTTCTTGTAAAGCGATTTCTTTCCTCGTAGTTTGGATGCAGGTCGAGCTAACCCGTTCATTTGGTACTTCAGTTTGTCCACCCTGAAATGGTTTTCAAAATTCTGATTATTTCTAGTGCCATTGTGGATGTTAGAAGTTCAGAAAATTCCAAATCAAGTTGTGGATGTATGGCAAATAGGGAATTTAGGACTTATCCAATATCCTAGTGCAAAGAGTTTTTCTATTTCTCAAAGATTCAATTGCAAAAAAGAATGAAATCTTTGCAAACAGATGTGACAAGTACCTCAAACAGTTTGATTCTAATCTTTTGTGGACCATGTACTCAAACTCCACAAAGTCTTGCAGAAATTCCATCAGGGATCGAGAGACTGATATACACTGTCTTCTGGATTCATTCTCTATTTGATTATGATCATCTGTTTCCGAGTCTTTTACTGTCATCTTCAGCTTATGCTTCTCATCACCATCACCATCACCATCACCATCAATTATGTCCAACTCCGGGGGAGAAGGATTGTGAAGAACTCCATCATATTTCATCATCTCTGAGTTTCCTGATTGTTCAACAATAGAATCGACGTATTCTTTTATCATTTCAGCCATGAAAAGAGCATAAATATCCTCCCTCATAACTATCGCAATGTCCTGATCACCTATTTCTGCTTTGCATCCGTGGAGCAATTCTCTTAATGACATTGCATAAATGTCCTCTCTGATAGCTATCTCAATGCCTAGATCATCTTCTGTTCTCCATTCGTGCAACGTTTCTCTCAAGTACAGAGCATGAATATCCTCCTTTAAGATGCTTCCAACTGTGTCGGATAACATATTTCTACAAGAGGGATTGGACACTAATGTCTCAGAACCCTCAATTTCCATTTCAGCGCAACACCTTATCAATTCACCAATTCCTTTAATTGACTCATTCAAAACAATTCTGTAAACCTCTTTTTCAAGAAGGCAACCAAAAGCCTTGCATTCCATTACAATTTTCCACTCCTTCGCTTTTTCCACCAAATAAACTTTATGCACCTCCTCCCTTATTGAGCTCAGACATTCTTCTTCCAGATTTCCAGACTCGAACTTAACAAGTAAGCTCTCCATAGAACCTCGAAACACGAGCAAGAAGACTTTCTCCATTACTGAACTCTGAAGTTCTAGATCATCTCTTTCTTGTCTGAGTTTTCTCATATCATCACTCATATTCTTAGTATCCTTAGTGTCACAACAACTGTACTCGTCTGATCCCAGATTATCATCCCACCTGATGAGTCTGTCCATTACTTGGATGGATTTCGTTATCCTACTCACCAGCTCATCAGGATCTTGATTTCCTTTTTTGATAGAAGATGAGGACCCCTTTTTTCGAGGAATTTCTCGTGTTATCAAAGCAGGATCCTTCCAATCACGCTGTTTACGGATAAAGAACTCATGATTCTTCACCAACTTAGCCACATAGTTACTTCCACTAGGATCGGGATCTGGATCCTTCTTCTGATCAAGCTTAGAGAGAATATCTGCAAATGAAGGCTCACTTGTCGTTCGCTGAAGCACCAATGGCTGAGGAGGGGTAGACAATGCCATTTGTTGCTTGTCATACTGTTTCTCCTCTATCATTATCTGATCATACAAATGCTGGAGCTCATCATGCAAGATTCTTGTTTCCTTGATGAACAGATTCCATTTCTTCCTGAACCTTTGTTTTGTGTCAGCTATAAATCCATGAAGTGAAACCAGAAGTATGTCCCTCTCAATGCTCCATCTCCATTGCTTCTCAGGAGGAAACACCTCAGCATTTTGCATCTTCCCGAATGCAAGATCTAAAGTTCCTTTCAAAATGTCAATCTCAGAGCTCATCTGCTTTGCATTAGGCTTCAAAGAACTGATCCCAGAGAAATGGTTGGCAAGATCAAGATCAACCCTCTCCATCAATTCCGAACCTGAATCATGCAGCGGCGCAGCCAGAATTTATGTCAAGCGCGTAATCGTAAAAACAACTAAAATTCAATCAGCCACTACCTGAATGCCTGTTGTTCTCCAGGAGCTGGAAATAAAGCTCATTATGAGAAGAGCAAGAAATGGAAGCTCTTCTCCTTCTAGTTAAACTGACACACTCTTCGTCGAGCTTCTGTTTGATGTTCAAAACCTGCTTATCCACTGAGTTCTTGAGCTCGTAAATGTCACCACTGCCATGAGATTCATCTTCTTGGCAATTTATCCTCTCAAACTCCAATTTTTCCTGCAAATAAACCTTCTCCCTCTCGTTCAAATCCAATGCATGCCTAAGCTTCAGTTCATTCTCTTCCCTTTCCACCAATTCCTTATCTTTCGCCATGATCAGAAGCTGCATTTCCTCGGTCCGCCTCTGCAGCCAACCCTTGATCTCTGTCAGGTCAGAGAGCATCTTCTCGCGGCTCGATTCGAGGATATCCGCCTCCTGATCCTGGGCAATGCTGAGACCACATTCCACAAGGATGGCTGCTAGCTCATAGAATTTGGATCTCTTGTGAAGAAACTCGATAGGTCCATTCTGGGACTGCACATCTTCATGTGCTTTGTCCATGGCTGATCTCAGAAGTGTCATTACTATTGAATCAGTCTTTGATCTGCAATCCATTTCTTCAAACAAATCATCCATTCTTCAGGATGTTACAGTGACCCAATATAATCAGCTATTATAGCTTCACAATATCCATCAACAAATTCGGCTATGAATGAAAATTGATACAAAGATTGAACAAGAAGAAGTGGTAATTGGTGTTCGAAAGAAAAAAGAGTCGCACTATTTTGTCTCCAAATAACCTGGAGAACAGAGAAAAGACCTCTTCAAAGGTGTCACTATAACCACGCATTTATTGACATTATGCCATGCATCAATTCATCTAGTTTGTTGTTCCAATACCTTCAAACATAATATACTTAAAATATAATTGCTCCTAGAAACGTATGGTAAAATTACCATTTAAAACTAGAAACAGTTTGATAGTAGTAGTATAACACTATTATACCAGGTAGGACGAATAATGAACAATTCGATGCTTTCAAATATTTTCCCGGCCGAATGGATGTTTTATTTTCTCCGACTGAGCCACCGCTCCCGGTCCACCTCATGATGCAGGGGCGGCGCGTTCAGCTCTAGTCTTCAGCCACTCGACGACATCTCCGAACACGCGCTCCACTTCCTCGTCAGACTCGCCAACCATCTGGTGCCAAAGGCCGGGGTATATGTTGAGCGTCTTATCCTCACTGGCGGCGCGTTTGAACAAATCCTCCGCACATGCCGGGTCACACACTACATCATCGCCTCCATGAACTATGAGAAACGGCACCGTCACTTCACCGAACCTACCTTGAAGTTCTCTGCACACCCTCAGCAGTTCCTGCGCGGTGGCGGCGCGTGGCCTTATGACGGGCCTTTTCGGGCTCGCCGTTGCGAGTTTCCTCTTCCACTCAACCTTTCAATGATCAATGAAAGAAATTATAAAATTATATTTATTTGGAATGAATATACTATTTACATTTTCTTAATAGTCCGTTTCGTTAGATCTGACATCATAGTTTGCTTAGATTTAAGTGATGAAATGAGTGGTTGAAATTGAATTTAGAAAGGAAAAAGTAGAATGAGTGAATGAAATAGAAGGAACATTGTCATAAAAAGAAAGTGTGACAAATTTATAAAAACAATAATAATAAAAAAGTGAGCCACAAAATGGAGTACTAATGTCCACAATTATTCTTTAACTTTATATTCTAATATTCATCATTTATACAAAAACTAATTACTACTTTGTACACCTCACCTAGGTACTATGACTGTGTATTATATTTAATGTGTATTTTAATACTCATTCAGTCCAAAATTAAATTGAACATAATCTTTTTTCACGATTTTCAACACACGTTTAACCATTAATATATTTAACTACGTGTAATATTGGTAAACAAAAATTAACTTTTTATAAAATACTTGTTAAAGACGAATCCAACGAGATCACATCTCAATTCAATTTACTTTTTCTTCTCCCAATACTAATTCAACCACTAATTTTATTTTTTCAAAAAAATTTGTGTCATTTTAGAAGTGTCAATATAAAGTGACCAGAGAGAGAGTATAATAATCATACTCCCTCCGTCTCAATCAAATCTGCACACTTTTTTATCAACTTTCTCAAAACACGTTTGACCATAAATTTCAAAAAGTATATTAGCACTAATATTGTTAGTTAGCACTAATATTGTTAGTTTCCCTAGCTCATATATTTTTTAAATATCAAATTTTAATACACCGTTAGTAAATATAGCTAAAGTTATCGATCGTTAAACATGACTAGAGAAAGTTGACCTAAAAATGTGCATATTCGACTGTGACTAAGAGAGTAATTAAATTTAGGGTTAAATGTTTTTTTAACCTTGTCTTTAGGTTGAAATTGCCAATATAACCCTGCAAAACGAAAAAGTGTCAAAATAACCATGCAAAATGAAAATTTGTCAAAATAACCCTAACTTTATGATGTATGTGTCAACCTAACCCTAAAAGTCATTGACTCCAATAGTCAACATCGAAATTGGCTTAATTTTAAGGAAATGACAATTTTACCCTCGAATTAAAAAAAGAAAAAAGAAAAAAAGGAAAAGACTCTTATTTCTCTTATTTTTAATTCAGGAGTAAATTGGTTATTTCCTTAAAATCCGGCCAATTCTGGTATTGACTATTGAAGTCAATGGCTCACAGGGTTAGATTGGCACATACATCAAAATGTTAGGGTTATTTTGACACTTTTTCATTTTGCAGGATTATATTGACACTTTTAGCCTGAAGGTAGGGATATTTTAGCACTTTACTTTAAAAAAAATCTAAATAGTTAATGAAAGTGACAATATAACCCCTGTGAGGCATTTTCGGCGTGGACCTTGTCATCTGGATTTAAAAAAATGAAAGTGCCCTTCGATTAAAATATTAATTTCTATGGACAATTTTATCCTTACCACCATCGCCACCGTTGTTGCTCTGCAACCAACAAAACTATAACTACGTCACCACCATTGTCGTCCCGTCACAACAAAAAACCACACCGCCGCCCGGGGCCAACGTTGCTCTGCCAAATTCAGAAATCCCAGCCCAAACCCATGAAAGTGGTGCTCAACGCCACCACTACTGAGCCACCGCCAATGAGCCATCGTGCCAAACCCAGCCTACCACCCATCTCACCCCAGCCCTGCCACACCAGCCGTCGAATTGGCCACCACACCACCTATCCCATCCCAGCCCCGTCGTACCACCCATCCCAGCCACCAGTCCCACCCAAACCTTAGAAACGCTGTCACACCCTTATGCCAGCTTATAACCCACCCGCAAAACCTGCTCCACCCAAAACCACCACCGCTCAACCCGAACACGAGGAATGGAGAAGAAGGAAAAGGTGAGCGGAAAAGAAAAAGAACGAGAGGGTGGGGAAGGGAGAAGAAGAATAAGGTGAGGGTGGGGGCATAATAGTCATTTCAGATTTTTCATTTTTTTCTTTTTTTTAAAGAGGGAAAATAGATTTTTCACTGAATTCCGGCCAATTTTTTTGAATTTGTTAACTTTACACTTTCACTAATTGTTTAGGGTTGTATTGGCACTTCAAATACTAAAGGGTTATATTGACACTTATGTCACAAATGTAGGGTTATAATAGCACATTTCTCGTTAAATTTTCTCATTTTCCACTTGGAGATTTGATATGTGATAAAATTTTCGATTTGTAAATTTAAAGGGGGATTTTTCACTTGGTAATGATTTGTTTATTCGGCCTGATTTATCATCCAACCATTATTTTTATATTATATATATGATCCAATGTTTTCGTGATTTTATTATGAAATAATGTCTCATATCCTTCTTAAGAAAGTAAAATAAGTACATTCATTAATGCATGAATGAGGTGTCAACGATGGTCACAGTTGCCGTAGGACGACTATTATGACACGCCGCCCCTGGCACCACCATTATCCAGCATACCACAATGTACCTCGATGTATAATCGCCTAGTTAGAATACAATGGCAGTGTTTTGCATTGTGATTCTCCTTTTTAACTCCATCTAATGACAGATTCGATAAGGAATCTTGTTTCGCAATTCGGTATGTCGCTGGAACTGCTATACCAGTGCAGCCGAAGTCGAAATTCAATTTAGCAGGAAGGTACAAAGCTTGTAAGGGTAATTTTTTTGTTCGATGTGGTTCTCGTAATTTAATTTGCGATATCGGGACGTAGTTCAGTTTCATTTTAAAATGTACACATAAAATTACGATCCGAGGTAGGTTACGATAACGATTCAACTATATAAATTGTAGTCATTTTCTCAATTTACGATTTCGAAGCAGGGTTCATCTACATCGACGTGGCTATAAGTACATATTCGTCTCGAAACTAAATAAAATCAAGAACAATGTCTATAGGAAGCACTAGTGACAATAACTTATAAAAGAACACTTAGCATTGAATTCGAAATTAACGACATAACATAAGTATTTAAAATTGACAAAAGCAAATGGTATTGAAGCATAGTGTAATGGGAATGGAGAGAAAGTCATCCTCCAACCCAATATGAAGAATTTTATCATGTTCCCTAAACTTTGAAGCATATTTGGAGTGACTGTCTGGTGCCGCCATCACCTTGTACCATAAGTTTCCAAGCAGACCTAATATGCGACAGAAAAGGGCGTTTTGTCACATAGTTAGAACTTTTCAATTTTAATACTCCCTCTGTCCCACCTTAAATTTTATATAATATTTTTCACTGTGTTCAAAAAACATGTTTGATGATGTGCTCAATTTATATCCCATTTTTAACACCTTTGAAATCTAATTTTGTAATAGATTAGGTACATAATTGTAGGGAAAGCTACATTTTATCAATTAGGGGGTTAGGATGAATTCATATGTTTTATATCCTAAATCTTTAATTTATGAAGTGTTATAGATATTTTGGAAGTATTTGGTTTTGGAAGAGATTAAATGTTGAAGAAAAAATGA
>JAUOBV010000006.1:5778710-5788934 GCA_032360425.1 Rubia occidens
AATTCAATATGCTTCCAGAACACTCTCTTCAATTAATTTTGGCGCCGGGACGTCTCGAGGTTCGATGGTAGATGGGTCGAGCTATGGTGGCAGAACCCCAGATCCGGTTCATTGTTGTGTATATTCAGCTTTTGCCGCTGCAGCTTCTCCGGAAGAGATGCTGGATTGGTCGACCAGCGGTGACGGAAGACCCGATCTGGGAGGCTCTCGTTATTCTGTTGTTTATGTCGCCATACCTTGTCGAGCCTTGGTGGTGTGTGACGGCGACGCACCACCTGAAATCAATTCTGGTTTATCTTCCTCGGTGGTTTCGAGCACAGATGGGCAGAGAATGGTAGAATCTTCTTTATTTTTATTGTTGTTGCATTAATTTTATCCGTGTACAATTTTGTTCAAGAAGAATCTTGTTTGTTGCATTGACTCAAGAAGAATATGGGTTAAACTTTACTTGGTCTTTGCTACTTACTCTGGTTTCTGTTCATAATCTTCCTCAGATTCTCTTAACTTTAATCTGGTATGTACGAATTTTGTTGCATTGACTTTAAATTGCCCCTCATTTCACATGGCACTGTAGGTCCGTGTCAGATTCCTTAAAAATTGTGTCAAAAGCACTTCGGTCAATATCTCTGGGACGGAGGGAGTATCTAACACTTTCTTAAGCGCAGGTTGGATGAACCGAAACACAAACCTTGATTCTAAAGAACACAAATAAGGGACGTAAAATACCCTTAACTAAGATATCCACGATCTTAATAGGGTGTGGAAACATGGGGTCCCGCAACTTGTCATTGGCAACCAACCCCGAACAAAATGATAATCGATATCAATATGCTTCCCGCAATTGTGAGTAACCGGATTCTAGGCAAGAAAAATGGTTTTGTTGATGTCACAACAAGAGAGGCAACCAAGAAAGTGAAAAACGAAAATCACGAAACTAATAAGATAGCTACACTTCTTCAACAACTGTCTTCACAAAAGTACGATATTCGGACACAGAGCTGGAACAACAAACAGTAGACTGCTTCTTGGCACTGCCAGAGACAAGATTCTCTCAAAGGAAGACAACATACCCTTAAGTAGAACAACGAGTCTCGAGACAATGAACCCAGTCAGCATATGAATATCCTAACACCTCGGAGGAGTTAGTAGTGGTGAGACAATTCATAGTGAAGAGTACCACTGACGTAATGAAGAATCCAAGTGACAACCACAATTAGGGATGATCATGGGTCGAGTCTGGATCGGATATGTTTAGACCCGACTCTAAGAAAATTTAGTTAGACCCAGACTCGACCCGTATCCATAGGATCTGAAAATTTTAGACCCGTACCCAGAGAAAATTTAGTTAGACCCAGACCCAACCCAGACTCGTAAGGTCTTAAAATTTCATACTCGGACCCGATAGGTTTGAAGTTTTTGGACCCATACCCGACCCATCAGGTCCTAGACCCATGATCATCCCTAGCCACAATATGATCATCACCAGACTTGCGCAATGTTTCACCTTTACATTACCGGCAACTTGAATGCAAATCAACACCAACCGACACTCTCCTTTTGCTCTGCAATAGCCATCGACCGAGGAACTTGCGCCACACATCCTCATCTGGCATCGCTTCCAATCATATTTTACGGACACAACGAACCTTGCCCATTTGAAGAAGTCAAGGTCCGTAGTGTCATCGCCAAAATAGCCAAGCCACTGAATTCTTCAAGCACATGGTCCTAAAACATTTTTCCCATCACAACATTGGTACTTTCCATGTAATAAAGCTGGACTTTATAACAAGGAATTTCCAATGAAGAAATTTTCTCTCAGGACAACATGATGTGAGAGGCATCTACATCGCGACTTACTCCAAATTAACGATTGTCAAAGCACAAATTTTTTGTTCAGCCTACACTCTCTACAATTAATCAAGAGTCGAAAGGGAACTATTAAGTAACAGAAGTTCAATTCATGGAAATGGAGTTTCACATTTCATGTTTGGCTTCCCGGGTAGAAGAATTCAACCTTGTTTTCCTTAACCCTAAACTGGAAATTCCGGATCTTGCCTTTGGATTTTCTAGAGCCTTGAAAAGTTCCCTTGTTGAACACTGTCAACTGCATATTACACAAAACACTAATCAAAATGTGTGCACCATTGTGCTCAAAGCACATCCAATAAATGAGAGTATCAATTATTAGCTTCATTCCGAGTATAAGTGATACCATTTTCATACTTTTGCAAATTCATCAAATCAATAAGCTTTAAGTGACTTTGGTCTGTTAATACATCTACTTCAACGCCCTTTAGATAAGAACTATAAAATCATATTGATCATATTAATATGTATTAGCAAAATATTGAGAAAATTACTGCACCTGGCCATGAACATCGGTTGCCAATCCAGTGGCTAGCGGTTCTGCCTTTATGACAACATTCGCGAGGTGCTCCATTTGAAGAAGTGGGCTAGGCTGGTCCATGTTTGAGTATATGTCCTCATGATTAAGAATGACCAGTGAACAGTCCTGAGGAAACAGAGTTCCTTAAAGTTTGTTTTGTAGCAGTAACCCCCCTTATACATAATGCAATGGATAGTCAACCATTTTTTGAAAAATAAAGATAATGCCTTACAAATTGTGATGTGAGACTATAGCAGTAATGCAGAAAATCTAAGACGTGATTCGATGCGCCATGAACAGCCACTTCCATTAAAGAAATATCATCGATCATAATGGTAACATGGTGGTTGCTTCCAGGTGGAGCACAGAGTGCCACTGCCTCTTGAACTTTCCGATATAGAGAAACAAGCATGTCACCATCTATCAAAGAACCTAAAATCTTGTCAAAAAGAAACAAACATGTCCAAATACCAAATCAAAGAAAAAACAAAGAAGTAAACTAGAAAGATAAGAAACACAAGTAATAAAGACAGCTCTAGTTAGAAAAGATAAAATTAGCCCTCGTAGACAACCCCACAAAATCTACTTTCTGCCATCTAGACCAAGATCAGTTGGGTAGGGAGGGGGGCACACCTAGCTCAAGTTCAGACACATTCAACACCATCCTTTTTCTTAGAGAGATCCCACATTGGCCAGTATACATATCTTGCTTTATAGCATTCTGAAAGCAGAGAAGTTGGATCTTCTTTTAAAGAGCACCTTGTGTGACTAACCATTGTAAAAGTAGTAGCCCTATTGCCAAAAGCTTAACTAAGGTTCAAACTGAAATATGCACTTAGGTCAATACAACACTGGGTAACACACAAATTATTGGGAGCTGAAGCATCCAATGAACACCCTGAGGGTACTTAAATTTAATAGATTACATCCAATGAAATAACTGCATTACTTTTAATGATTTGCTCATTCAGACTAAGACTAACATTGATTAAAATTCTCATTAACACACAACAGAAGCACAAAAAATTTAATTGAGATTCATAGGGCATTTTGTAACCTGGACAATTTATTGAAAGCATGTCATGATACATGAATCTCTTATTCTCCATCCGCCCAGACAAATTGCAACCCTGCAACACCAACAATTGTTAATGCTTTTATAAAGTAGGTACAAATATATGATATTTCCTCAGGTGATATAGAAGCAAAAACAACAATATTGGTCGAGAAATGAACTTTTCACAATTTATCCAGAACCCACGTTGAAATGAAACAAAAAAACAACTTAACGCAAACAAGTTTTATTGACAGTGAGAGCAAAAGTACCATTTTGCGGAGGATACGTTCATAGTGGGAAAAGGGGTGGGCAAATGAGATGAAAACAACAACGTCAGATGGGCGATCTGAGGAGAGACAACGCCTCATGAGGTGGTGCAGAAGAAAAGCCCCACTCGTCTCAACGCAGTCCTCAATCAGCACCACGCTGCCACATCCTCCACCATGGACCGCTTTGGAGTCGTTCACATCCTCAGTAAAGCCCAAGGCCTCTTCCAGCAACTTGTGAGACGGGCAGCCGTACAAACCACCCATCATTGTTGATCTGAACTGAAATGGAGATACAGAGACTGTAAATTAACGGAAGATTCAATCATTTTTCTATGGACAACCAAAGAGCACAATGAGTACAAACCAAACTACAGAGTCAGCAAATGAAGAAAGAAATAAAAGGAAATACCATTACAAGAAAATATTCCAAGGCAATACCAATTAGATATAACAGACTGTGGATGGTTTATAAATTAAACCAGAAGTCCAAAGCATGCAATCGGCATGGAAATTACTCCAATACAATAAAATTAACAAACCAGCAACTAACTATTCTCCAAAAAACTAATAGGAGTTCGAATTCCAGGTACTTTCCATCTGAACTGAACACCATAAAATTTAATGACAATTGAACAGAGCTATTGCCTATTGGCCTAAGTCAAACTCAACAAATCAATCTTTTTTTTTCCGAGAAGCAAACTGCAACACACAACATGGCAATCACAAGTTTTCACAAACACAATCAACTTGTTTCTCAGTAGATATTGCCAAGTGATCCGCCCGCTCGTAACGAGTTGCAAGAACCCGGGTTCATCGGATAGAAGTTCCAATCAGCACATACTGAACGATAACAAAGAACATATATCCGAAATAAGATTGCTAAAACTCGTACCTAGGCAAAAACAAATCCGGTTACTTTGGCGAGTCGCGCAGGTACGAGGAAGTGTTTTTTGGCCGCCGGCCGTACGAACAGGGAAATAGGGTCTACTATTGGCGCTGCAAAGAGTGGCGGTGAGTTTCAATTACTTCCACCGTCCCTCTATAACTGTCATTTTTTTTTCCACTATTTATTGATGATTTTATAATTTTATTTTTTTTTTCACTATTTATTGATGATTTTATAATTTTAATATATTAAATTATATATAACAATAAATTATTAAAATTAGATATTCTAAAAATATAAGTTACGATGAATCCCAAAATATATCATACGATAATTTTTACATTTGAACAGTTAAAAAAAATTTCAGTGCAAACTACATTAACTTTACTGATGAATAGTGAAGTAAGATACGTATAGAGGGACAGAGTTTGCGATTTTGAAGGATTTATTTGGGAAATAGGTTGGTTTGGTTTAAGGCTAGAGGTGGCTGTGAGTTTCAAAGAATTACACTTTTTTTGGGTCAAACCCTCCCATTCATTAAGATTGTTACCAAAGCTACAAACTTTATGCTACTACCTCTGTCCCACATTAATTTACAGAAAGAGAAACTTTGGCTACAAAAAGGAATAGTGAAATAAATGATTGATTTGACTATTTTTCAGCATAAAAAAAGTGAATATAGTAAAAAAATGAATAGTGTCTCGTAAAAGGCACTAAAACAGGTTTAAAAGTAAAGCAAGAGCTAAATTTCCCACCGAAACTAATGTTTGGCTCCAATTTTTTCATTTTTGGAGCCAAATTCAAGTGGTTCAGATATTGTTTATGTTTGTTCAAGTTTCACAACTTTCTCTATAAATACATCATTTATTACAGGAACAATTTCTAACCCTATTAAACCCCAAAAAAACTCTCAAATTTTGTTTTGCCCAGTTCATCAAGAACTGCTCAGATCTGAACCCTCTTCTTCATCTCCATTTTCATCCTTGAGCTGGGGTGTGATGGTAGGCAGAGACTTGACAGATTAGCAACGGCAAGAGGTTGCCCACTTCTTTCTCCAAAATATTTTTAAAAAAGGGAAAATACAACACAGTCTGCGTGTTTAGGCAGCAGCAAAGTGGGTTGTGTCAATAAGAACTATCAGCACAATCTGGGCATGAGTGAAGCAACAACTGACCACTTGTCAACCAGTGAACTCCCGTTCAAGAAGACACTGGTGGAGTGGCCTTAACAAGAAGCCCATCGACCTCGATGCCTTAATAGTGCTGTCATTCAGAGATAGGCGAACCTGCAGGAGCACAGCAGCAGGTTTACTCATGGGCAAGAGTACAGTGTAAAGAGCAATAGCAAACAAAGAAATCCGCAACCACACCAACGTTGTTCATCCATGTTTGACACAAAAGCGTGCAAAGAATCAAGGTTGGAATGGTGCCTAAGCCAGCTGGAATGCAACATGATGTTCAAGAATATGCAAAATCTCATCCACATTGACGAGAAGTGGTTCTATCTCACAGAGGCAACAACCCGGTTTATTCTAGCCCCCAATGAACCAGAACCATATAGAATTTCTCAAAGCAAGTATTACATTCCAAAGTTAATGTTTGTATGTGTTGTATGTAGACCAATATTTGGGGTAGATGGTAATGTCATGTTTGATGGGAAAATAGGGGTATCTCTATAATGGATTACATATAAGCAAAGTACACAACAGTGAATAGGCCTAAGGGTACCCTGGTTTTAACTCTCATTCAGTTAATCAATAGAGAAGTATTAGGCATAAACTGATTTATGAACTCATACCAGCCATAAAAGCAAAATGGCAACCATGGGCTAGTAAACAGACATTCAAACAACAAGACAATGTCCCATCCCATATTTATGCTAATGACCCTAAATTTTTAGCTGCAGCCACTTCAGACGGGTTTCATATCCAACTGGTGTGCCAACCTACCAAATCACCCAACTTGAACATTCTGGACCTAGGTTTTTTTGCCTCAATTCAAAGTCTATAATACCAGAACCCTAGTACAACGCTAGAAGGTTTACTGAGTGTTGTGAATGATGCATTTGAAAGAGAGGATCCTAAAGTAATAGAAAAGATATTCCTAATTCTACAATGTGTCATGGTAGAAATAATGAAGTGCGGGGGTGGGAATAAATTCAAACTGCCACATATGGGGAAAGATCATCTAAGGAGGTTAGGAATGCTTCCAAAGAACATCATTGTGGATTCTGAGCTAGTAAGGAGTTGTTTACAATATTTGATCGGGATTGGAAGGACCGGAAAGATTAGGGATGTGATCCTAAGTATGGAACTCGATCAATGAAGGAAGAACCAGGTTAATTTTGTAGCGTTGTGCTTCTAGAATTAGTTCTAGGGTAAACATACAAATGTATTTTGTGGATGTATATTTATAGGGCAACCTTGTAAAAGCTGTGATGGCTGAAATCCCTTCTGAATGCAAAGTACAAAAGCTTATGTTTAAAAAACTAAGAATAATGTGAGGAAAAAACCAGGTCAGGTCCAGAACATAAACACAATAGCAGGTCAGGCACACGCAATCAATAATAACAAACAATGGGTAAACATCATGGGCTGTCATCCTAATGTTTTTTTCAAAACATAGTTGTTGCCTAATTGTTTTATTAAACATTTGTCATCATAGGTGGCTGTCAACTAGGTAGGATCACAAACACAAATAATTTTAGCATTGTTTTTAATCATAATCATGCCCCGCCAAGTTTCAGATTAGTTCATAGACTAATAAGCATGACTGTATGTGGTATTCATACATCACAGCTTCATCATCAATAATGGCTCAAGCATAACATATAACACATATTCGACATGCATGCTATGATGTATAAAACAGAATCACATGTTATTGCTCGATTCACAGCTCCAGATCAGAAACATGCCAAGCTGTTAAGTGCAAGTTAAAGACACATAAGCAAGGCTGCATATTTAAACATAAAATGAAACATAGTTGTTGCCTTATCAACAAACCACACAATCCTGCACATAAAAAAAAAGAGTTAGATTGATGTTAACATGTTAAACTTAATTGAAGAAGAAATTGCAAAGATAAACACAACCTGATAACAGTGAATCTATTTATCATCAGAAGGCTCAGACTATCGTTCACAGCCATCCCTCATTGCCTTTTCATACATATCATACCATTCACGGCGTACACGGGAAGAGGAAACCTCATTTTTCATCCAGTGTCTATCTTCGGGAGGCGGTTTATATTTAGGCCATGAACCAGGATATAAGCAAGCCCCAGTTTCATAAAAACATGGCTCACCATAATTAGGTCTCTCATTACCCTTATAATAAACTGAAGGATGAGGGTCGAAACCTGAATCCGACTCTGAATCAAAATCTGATTCGGGTTCAGTCAGGGGTTGTGATTCATTTACTGGTTATGGTTCAGGGGGGTCCTGTGATTCAGTCAGGGGATCAAGTTCGGAGGGGGGCTGTGATTCGGTAGGTGGATCTAGTTCAGGGGGTGGCTGTGATTCAGAGTCTGATGAGGGAGAGAAATTAATAGGGCTGAAATGTGTAGCAATGGCAACTGCTATCTGAATCATAATTGTAAGGGTCTAGTGGCTGTGAATCAAACTCACTTTTGGGTTCATTCAATAGATGATAGGGGGCAGATGTTTCATGCCCAGTAGACACCCAGTCACGATGATCAATGAGGATTGGTAAATGGGTTAGGGTCTAAAAGACTAGATGGCTAATTAGTTTAGGGTTCCAAAGTCCAGGGTTCAAGGTAGGGATAACTAAACAGCAAGAACTGGTTCAAGGTTGGGTTCAAGGCACGGGGTAAGGGAACAGGAACATCGAACCAACAAACACAAGTACAAAGCAACAATTTGAACAACATATCTGGTTAAAAACACGACATGCAAAAATTTAAAGGAACAAAAAATGCAATAGACAGTGTCAAAGATGAACAACAGGTTCAATACAGGGGGGAAATATGAACTAAACATAGATTAGACACCTAAACTTAGAGAACAAACTCAGACCGTATCTTCAAGGTAGGGTAAAGGGAATATGAACAACGAACCGGTTAACAATGGTGAAGAACAACAATTTATATAACTGGTCAGGTAAAAAATAGAACATGCGCAAAAGTATTGGACGGTAAAAATCAGTACACTGTGTCACAAAATGAACGAAATAATGTAAAGAAGGAAAAAAATACTAACTAATCACAATATACACACTTTGAAACAAGATTTCTACTCTATCAACAGGAAATGGGATTATAATCACAAAAACAAGGAATAAAATGACAAGAAATTTACAGATCTACGGCAGGTAAGAACATGCAAGACCAAGTTCACACATTAAACATGAAAAATGTCGGCAACAATTCGGTAGTACTCAAAAATGGAGGGAACAAGTGCAAAAAACATATCAAAATGGCCAATACTAACTAAATCAGACCAGACAACAACAAATGTAAGTCAAAATTGAAAACCCAGCAAAGCATAAAACCGGATCTCAAATTAACCTCCCAAAAAAATCGATCGAAAACCCTAACCCGGAACCAAGACAAAAACAGAGAGAACAAGTGCGAAAAACGGATCAAAATGGCCAATACCAAGTAAGTCGGACTGGACAACAACATTTAAGTCAAAATCGAAAACCCAGCAAAGCAAGATACCAGGTTTCAAATGATACTCCCAAACGATTCAATAAAAAACCCTAACCCGGAACCAAGATAAAGTTCTAAAAATCCTAACCCGGAACCAAGATAAATTTCTAAAAACCCTGGTACGAGAAACTTTTTCACATTTTCGAAAACCCCGAAAAACAAAATCGAGGAACCCAAATGGACAAAGACGAAGCTGTGATGAACATGCAAATACGAATAAAAAACTAATATTAAACACAAAGAACATCATTTATACAGCCGAGAACATTCGAAAAGCAGAGTGAAAGAACATAGCATCGGCTAGGGTTTGGTGGATTGAGTGAGAATGGAGAGGAGAATGGGAGAATAGATGAGAGTAATGAGAGAATTGTGAGAGTAATAGCAATCGGAGGGGAAATGCGAACCATTGAGAGCAATAATGTAGCAAGGGAAAGAGTGAAAGACAGGCCCATGTGATAGTGTCAGACGTCTGGGGCAGAACGGAAATTAAATTCAAATGTCGCCCTCTGAAATGGCAACATCTGTAAATGGAGAGAATATCTCCTTAATTAATCAACCATTAAGGTTGTAATTAAGTGGCGGTCAAGGGGCTTTTTCATCTTTTTACAAATGGTCAAACAAGCTGAATTTGGTAAAAGCTTATCTTGTGCAATTTAGGTTGGGACAGTCCAAAATGGAAAGTGTGTAGTTTAATATGGGACGGAGGGAGTAACTGATTATCCTAAGAACTGTAAGCTTTCTTCCTAATGGTTTTGACAGATGAGAATGAACAAGAATTCAGATCAATAATGGCCAAAAGAGACAGCATTTGTCAAAAGGGATTTTACACAAGGTTCTTAACAATCACATCAACTCCCGGAACTTAGGGACTTTTTGAGGCGTCGGAGGATACTCCACATGAAGGTAGAAATAAGAAACAATACTATACCAGTCAAGACAGCAGATTTGAGCCCCAA
>JAUOBV010000006.1:5882890-5910501 GCA_032360425.1 Rubia occidens
AAGGTTTAAAGTGTAAATTAGAAGAAATCAGGATAAAATTTTTGGGTTGCATGAATCAGGTTATAAATTTTATAACTACTACATGTTTCATAATAAAACTTTAATATTCCAATTAAGACCTTTTACCTTTTATTATTCTAATTAATCTCCGTCTTTATCATTATATTTAATTAAAATTATCGATTATCAAACATAAAAATAAGTGAAGGTCAGAGCTTAGTGAATGGGAGGGAGTATGACAATAAGCACACATTAGAATAACTGGTTAACAAATACTCCCTCCGTCCCAGCAGAATTGGCAAAGTTAAAATTTTCAAATTTTGACCATAAATATAAATTAATATATATATAATAAATATATTATGTAATATATTGTTAAATTTATCTTAACATATATTTTCTAAATATCATTTTTTATACGGAATTGATATATGTAGCTAAAATTATTGATGGTCAAAAATAATCATTGAAAATCGTGTGTTCAGTAAATTGACCAATTCTACCGGGACGGAGGGAGTATAAAGGTACACCTAACTTTAAAAAGGGCTCCATACCAAATCCTATTTAGCTTCGGTTTCAGATCATCAGTTCCAAATATGCCCATTTTAACTTCAAGCATACATGTATCAAATCACATTCGAACTCATACTGGATTTCAATGACCAAACTCAGTTGGGATTCAGACATGTCCATCCTATATAAATGCCATGCTATTGTACGAACGAAACCACACAATTAATTAATTCGAGTGTTTGAGAAAGAGAATGGCTGCGACCTCTTCAAAGCTGTTTCGCTTCATTTTTATCATCATCATTCTGTTTCCTTATCTCTACGTCGGGAATGCCAGAAAGCTATATACCAGTAACGTTAACAATGGAGAAAGCTTGAAGTCGTGCAAGTTTGAGCAGATATATAACCTCGGCGACTCCATTTCGGACACCGGAAATCTGGCCACCGAGAGACCATACGCTCCGTCCAATCATCTTCCGTACGGAATCACGTTAGGAAGAAACCCGACGGGAAGATGTTCCAATGGTCTCCTCATGATCGACTATTTTGGTAAGTATGGCGCCTTTTCGCGCAGTCACCGGGAGCTTTTGTTATATAAGTTTCTTCATTATTATTTGCGCGTAATTGAATGTGATACCAACAGATGCATTTAGGGTGTGTTCGTTGGAATTGTAAGTAAAGCTGGCTTATTCTAGTTTTACTTTAAAAGCCGGAGAGATCAATTTCTGCTTTTGCTCCATATATATATATAGTTTACCGAACACCCAAAACTGTTCAGCTTATAAGTAAAACAGTTATAAGATCTGCCAAACATACTTTTAGAACTACGCACTAACAAAATCCTTGATTTTTTTTTGATGATGTAGCTAGGGCATATGGCGTTCCGTTTCTGAATCCATATGAGAGAGTTCTTAAAGGGGCAGACTTCAAACATGGCGTCAACTTTGCAGTTGCTGGTGCTACTGCCTTATCTGAGCAAACTTTGCGGGCTCGAGGCGTTTCGGGTGTAACAACCGACTCTTCACTAAACGTGCAATTACAATGGATGCAGTCTCACCTCAACCACGTTTGTCAACACAAACCAGGAGGTACATGTACAATTAATTGGTTTTGAATAGCAGTGATAGATTAAATTAATTATGCAAAGTAGCTGATAAATTAATATTATTCCTATTTTCTGTTCTAGATTGCAAGAACAATACGCTTAAAAACTCCCTCGTGTTCGTTGGAGAGATCGGAGGAAACGACTTTAACTACGCACTGATCAACTCCAGAAAATCAATGCCTGAATTAGACGGTTTGATACCAGCAGTAGTTCAGACCATTGCTGATGCTGTGAGGGTGAGTATTCTTCTTCTTCTTTTGTTCTAATTTTTTTCTGATCTTAAAACATTTTTAATATCGTTTCAATGGATTATATATATTGACCTTTGGTTTTGTTTCTTTTGCTTTTTTCAGACGGTGATCAACCTCGGCGCGACCAACGTTATTGTTCCTGGGAATTTCCCAATCGGTTGCGTTCCGGTTTATCTCAGCCTTTTTCCGACACAGCCACTGGATTCAAATCAGTGTTTGCCAGGTTTAAACAGATTGGCAGTTCGTCAGAATCAGATGTTACAAGCAGCGATTCAGCAGCTGAGGAAAGAACATCCTAACGTTGCTATTGTTTATGCTGACTACTACAATGCCTTCTTCTCAGTCTTGAATCAGGCCCAAAGCCTAGGTAAATTGTGTGGTTTCGATCATTAATTTGTTCTTACAAGAAATGGAATATGGTACTAATCACATGAAAGTGGGGATTGATTAATTGTGGTTTTCATTTGATAGGTTTTAAGGACAAGTTTTCATCTTGCTGCGGGAGTGGAGGGGAGCACAGGTTTTCATTTAGCAGATCGTGTGGGATGCCTGGAGTTGCAGCTTGTCCGAACCCTGATGATCACATCAGTTGGGATGGAATTCATATGACACAACAGGCGTATAAATTCATGGCACGCTATTTACTCAACTCATTTGCTCCTCAGATTCGGTGTAACTGAGTTTTATACAGTTAGGGTCAACAATCTTATTGGCAGTTTTCTCCTTTTCATTCTTATGTGGAGTAGTTTTTTAGATTTTCGTTTTACATAAGGTGGAAAATTTATGTTTCCTTTCCCAGAAATGGTCTTTTGATTGCTTTTTCCTTCGTAAGGTCCGTGACTAATTAATTGCAATTATTTATTTATTTATTTTTAATCAAAACCATCATTGATGGGATGTTTAGGAACCCAACCATTTATTAATTGGATTGGCCAAAGGATTACATTTGATTGATCTTCCGACTGGATGTGGAATAGTACCATTTATTTATTTTTAGTATTACAACTAAAACATTTTACCTTTCTAAAATTTTAATTCAACCCCGTCTTTCCATATGCCTATGAAAAGATGATTTTTCTCAAGAGTTTGCCTTACTAAAATCTGGAAAAAAGAAAAAAAAGATTTTAATATGATTCACTGAATATTAATTTTTAAAATATTTTTTAAAAGAGAAACACTTAGAAGAAACCTACTGTATGAGATGGTCCAAATAAATATGATACGTAACCGTCGTAGCACGTTGGAAGTAGTTTCTAATGCATATAAGAAGCAACACCTTACATAAATGAATCGTATCCATTCATGTTACTTCTGCAAAAAGCGATGACGCTCGCCCTCAGCGCCCCAACAATTCATGTTACTTGATGATGCTAATTAGGGTGTTCAACCGATCGATTTATCGATTAATGATTATTTAATTTCGATCAGTTTATAAAATCTTAGAAGGAATCGAATAATCGATCAATAATGTTGCCAGTTTTACTAGTTTGGTAAGTATTGATTTCGGATGATGTCTCGATTATTACCGATTACCATTTATAAAGTTAAAAATATAAATCTATATTAATTATGATTACTAGTTAGAGTCGCAAAACATTGAATAAAAGATACTCCCTCTGTACCAACTCTATTTGTAAATTTTGACCTTTTCAGATTAATCAGAACTAATTTTGACCATTAATATCTTTAATGGCACATATTTAGAAATGATAAAAAAAACAATATTATAAAAATATATGTTAACACGATTCTAATGATATCTCATATGATAATATATTATTTTATATATTACTTAATATTAACTTTTCTAAAAAATTTGACTAAATGAATAATGATCAGTGCAAATAGAATTGGAACGGAGGGGGTAAGAAATTTCGGAATTTAATATTAAAATTTTTGATGAAATACGTACATATTATTATTATTGACAATTTAAAGCATTACAATTTGTGGCATTAGCGCAGTTATGCTCCTTAATCAACAAACTCCTACCAACTTTGACAAAAGAAATACTGGTAAAATGAGCAATGAAGTCCCTAATTTCCTGCACTAAAGTTGCCACTTGCCAAGGGGGATCCTTATGCTGATCATGTAACAAGGTGACCAGAACTTGACAATCAGACAGAACATTTAGTCTATCGAGACCAATTTGCCTTGCCATCTTCAAACCCTGGAGACAACCAATAGCCTCTGCTCCCAGGGCTGACTGAGAAGGAAAATGAATTATATGAGTTTGTGTGTCTGAGTCATTGCGTTGTAAGATAGTCCAGGCAGCTGCAGCGTGACCTTTCTCTGCCCAATATGCTCCATCAAATTTCAACACCGGATCCCTGGTGCTCCAGGCAAGAATCGGTTGGGTGATATGAAAGTGTTCTCCAGTTAAGTTCCCAACTTCCTCTATATCCGTTGATTGTCGAAATCTGTGGTGAACCTGCAAGTCAGCAGTTGCTAGATTAGCAGCAATTAATGGGTCCACCCCTTGACCGTTGAACAGTTGTTGATTTCGTCTCTTCCATATTTGCCAGAGAAGGCACAGAGAAAGACAGATGGACTCCAGATCTGGTGCCTGCTGTGCATTTGGACATTCAACAACAAAGAAGTATAGGGAATTATTTCAATTTTATAAGAGAAAGAAAATCCCACTTGTCTTCACTGGCACCCGCTCGGAGACTGGCGACGACTTCCTTGGGTTTCGTTGAATTTGATTTCATTGCCATTACTTTGCCGTTTCTTCACATTTCAATAGAATGAAATCAGGTTTGCGCCGATTTCGACCAACTTCCATCCCGTTTCGCTCTCTGGTTCTTCTCGTTTTAATCTTCTTCCCTGTCTTATGGAATCAGTCGATTGAAATTGGGTTTATGTCTGGTTGAAAATTTTGGATCGACTGATTTTACTACCTGATTTGATATTTCATTTTTTATTTTTGATGTTTAGAAGACAGACTCATAAAAATAATAATTATAATCTCTGAAAGAGATTGAAGGGTTTGAATAGTGGGAACAAAATGAGGAGGAGAGAGAGAGCGCTCCAATTTGTTATGTCAAACCTTATGACTCAATCCATTTATATGGATATACCATGACTTGATTGAATTTATTGAAAATTACAGCTATATTTCTAGAATTGTAAGTCTGCAATTTAACTATTTCAAACTGCATGTAATTTTAAAGTAATGTTAAATTAACCCTTAAAAATTTTATGATCCCATTTCCAGTTGAAATGAGTAATTCTATTTTAAATGAACCCTTAACATTTTAAAAGTTATATAGAACAAAATTTTCAAACGGCGCTTAGTTATATTTTAGTTTATAAATTTCCAGTGATTTTTTAAAGCAGCGGATGTTTGTGCATTTTTTTTCAGAATTTTTCATTGGTCAAAACTAGAATTATGTCAGTTGACTAACGGAAGGACTATATACGATCAAAATTGAGTTTTATAGGACTCAATTAGACCAATTATTTTAAATTTTTTTATGGAACTAAATAATACTGCTGAAACATTTTATGGGACCATTAGAGTATGTAATTCAAACTTAGTATATGCGTGATATCGTTATTTTAATCCACCAGCCAACTAAAATTTTAATTAGACTAATTTATTTTTTAATACTGCATTTTGGGGTCTCACAAGATTTGGCTGTAGAAATTTATGTTAAATACAGCAAAGAGTTTAAATGAGTCGTTTTGGTCTTTTTTCACAATCATTGAGAATCGACTGGCTTCATTAATTGATTCCCTCAGCTCATAGTAAATCCCTTGTGAGATTCATCTTTTTCCTTGAATAATTTGATATACCATCTGCTATCAGTGGCAAGAAGTTGTTTGAGATACAATATTGTATACCACACACATAACTCTCTGTTCTGTGTTCTCTCTCTCACTCCCGCCATCCCCGCACCATTGTCGCTTCCTTCACACCCTTTTTACCTTACATCCGTCCCACTTGCCATTTTCGTTGCTGCCTTTTTCCCTATAAAACCCTTCACCAAAAAAAAAACCTTATCATCATCATATTATCACAACCCCATTTCGATGGCAGTTGTGGCCACCACCCTCACTTCCTTAACCTTAAGATCTTGTTCTTCGACAACAAAACCTCTTTTCATGACGCCCCAGTCTTCTCCCGGGTGAAAATCCTAAAATAATCTCCGCGCAAAACCTCTCCATACCACACTCCCACCCCTTCCCTTCTTCTTCGATGCTCATCTTTTTGTCCACCCTCGAGGTGATCCTGTTCAACCATGCAGTTTCTCATATATGGTCTTTCTATGAAGCTAGCTTAAAATTGAGAGATGAGTTTCTTCTTGGAGAGCAGTGACCTTGATAGCGTCATTTCTCATTTGATGGATGGTTACAAGGAGATTTTTAGGGGACGCCAGCGAAGCAGGAGTGGGGTGAGGAGAAATGTAACCTATTTTTACTCATATTTTTTTAGCATATTGAGATTCTAAATGTAATAAATTCTGGGTTAATCTTAAGCTAAATGTGTATTTTGACAATTCAAGGGTTAGGATGATGTTTTATGTTTTTACACCCTAACTTTTGGATTTATCATGTATTTGAGGTTACACTATGAAGACCTTATATGACAGCGTCGATTGTTTGAAGATTCTTGACATCAGAGGGAAAATGGGATCGCTAAAAGTGAATGTCACTTTTCTGAAAGTGGTAGAAGATGATTTTGAAGATTTGGAGGTCGTGGAAATCTCCACGGTCAGTGAAATGCGTAGCTAGGAGCAGGAGGATCTTGGTTCGCGGACCGTTGAATAGTCAACAGTCCATGAAACCCTTAGTTGAGAGCAACAACACCAGGCTTTGCGGACCACGATGATTTCCATGGTCCGCGAAAGTGGCCATTTTGCGGATCGCGAGGTCTTCCACGAAGCCCGTCCAGACAATTGACATTTTCAGCATTTCACTTTCCTTTCCTTGGACTATAAATATGATTTTTATCCTCTTTGAGGGAGCTCAAAATTTTGGGAGAAAAATCATAGTTTTTTTTCCTTCAATTCTTTATCTTTTCTTCCATTTTTCTTACTAGATTTGTTTATGATTATAGCCTTGGTTATAGTAGGATAATCTACCCTTGGGAAAAATGGATTAGCGCTTATAACTTGATATTGTAAGATATTGACTATTCCACTTTTACCATTGATTATAAGTTGTGTTCTTTGCCTTTATTGTGTAGTTAATGGATGAATTGGCTACGTTCAACTAATTATTGTTTGTATGTTAATCACTTGCTAGACTTTCGGGGTGGAATTTGATTTCCATCGTTGTTGTTGGTAGCCAAATAGGAGATTTTATTGCATGTTAATCATCGTAATTGTTCTTAGAAAGATTAAATTATGCTATTTACATGTTTCTCGCTTGTAGGATATGACTAGGTGTATTGTTTCTCTGTCTATATTTTAATTTCCAGGTTAAATCTATGACACTCGTCTAGATTATTTAGAAATAAGGATTGTTAAAAATGTTGATATCTCGTTTTAAAAATATTTGAGAAGGGTAATAGAATAGAAGCAGTATAGGAATTAGTTTCCTTATCCTTCCTTTTCATTATCCTTCTTCTATTATATTAAAGGGTAGAGGTATCTCCAAGGTAAATGGGAGATAACTCTCCACAATATGTGATTAAGTGCCATAGATGTAGGATAACATATTAATTATCAATATATAGGTTAGAAGCATAAATGAATTGAACACAAGAATTGTAATCTTTGCATTTCATTTTCGTTTTTCGTTTGTGAAATTTTGTTTTACCTAAATTTGTCAATTATATCAATTATGTTCCAACATCAATTATCCAACCAAGTATGCAGAAATTTAAAACAAGAACACAAGACTTGGCTATATAGTTCGGTGAAAACCACCTACATCTAATCAGAAAGAGATAGTACAATGCACACCCTACAACTATACTTAACTTTTCTAATTACAATGAGTGGATTTTGCAAGCTCCCCTTTCTAACGCTCTGCCTTGATCAAACTTCCTTTAACCTCGATACTCGTCAACGCTGGATCTCATCCTCCGAGGAATTAAGGCACACGATTATGAACTTAGATCAAAAGGGTTTTGATCATGTTGGAACACAGACTCAAAACTCTCGGCTACTCTGAATATGCAAAAATACGAAAGAAAATTTTCTCCAACTAAATTTGTAAGTAGCTCAGCCAAAATGTCTATGTATATAAAGCAGTCCCACATCTCAAGTTTCTTGTGCGAATATAATTCTTTCTCCACAAAATATTCTGATAACAATAAAATCCCTGGAGATGGGAATTACTAAGATCTAATCCCTTGAATTAAGGAATTAGAATATTCTGTCCATATCTTAGCCATAGCCGAATCTCCTATATCAATTCCAATTCCATAAATCTAATCCAATCCCGTAAATATAAAAGTTGATATATTTTCCAATCAAATACAACCTGGACGAAATATGGCTCTTCTCAGATTCCAACTTGTCATTCCTTATCTCACAAACCTTCCTTCTTTGATGTAGTAACATAATATCATATTTACATAATTTCCACAACTTGCCAATTTAAATAAATCCGGACTTTACAATCTCCCCCTTTTGTATTTTATGGACCCATAAACCTTTTGGAATTTCAAACCAACAATTATGCAAATAGTGTAATCAAAACAAGGCAATATGGATGTTGGAAACACAAACTCATTTAGCTCCCCTTAAATTCCACAGCTCCAAAAAATATGCTTCAACATCCATGTTGGAACATCAAACGGACATTCAGTAATGCAATCAAATTTTCAGAAAAAATTTAACCAAATGTTGGAACATCAGTTCAACTAACTGTCAGAAATCCAAGAATAAAGAATAGCCAACAAATAAAATCCAGAAATCCTAAAAACCAAGAAATCCCTCCAAAAGTACCCCCCCATTGGGGCCATAAAAGATGTCAAAGACAAAATAACAAGTTTCAGAGAAATAAACTTCAGAAAGAAAATCATAATCAATATGTAGTCTCTGCTTTTTCCTGGATTAACTCTGCTTCCATAGTAGCCAGTTGAACCTTCAATGCTGAAATCTTGGCCTTAGTTACCACTTTCTTGGCCTCTTTTCCTTCTTTGCTGCATACCCTGAGGAGCTTCCAGCTTCAGTTCCGGTTCAGGGCAGATTATTAATCTTCCAGGTAGAGAAGGTTCTGGAGTTTGCCTTCACTGGATTAGGAAAAATAATCCCATCATCAACTTTAACCCCTACTTTACTTGCCTTAACTAGAGTTACGATGATGCAGGATTTAGAAGAGAGTTTTTCTTCCTTGAAGACATAGCTTGAAAGACAATATTCTTCTGAATAATTCAACCTAGATTCACTAGGCATTTCTTTTCAACGTAGTATAAAAGTTTGGTCATTTCTATGGATAAGGCTGAGGTGTCTGTGGAAGGTATCCAACAATTTATAGCAATTTGAGAAAGGCGGAAATACCTGCTGGTCAAATTGGACATTGTAGGATTCCCTTGTGATGTCCACTGAGAAACTAACCCTTCAGAGATCTTATGCAAAATTTGGTCACTTATCAGCTCAAGATCTTCAGCATATGGACCACAAAATTAGGGGTGATCAGTCCAAGAATGTCATTAATTTTCTCAACTGAGAAACCAATCACCTTTCCATGCATATATGCCTACCCAAACCATTCAGCATCAACATCTAAGTTTTCTGCCATGATATTGGTATAAAACTCCTGAACTAGCTCCTTGTTATATTCCTTGTAGACTGTGGCAGCAATAGTATAGCCCAAATGCTTTAGCAATGTTGTAAAGCCACTAGCCTTATAGGTCTTCAACTCCAATGACCTTTCTGCAATGATATTCCTGTCACTGATTATATCCTAGTTATCCTGACTATCAACATCGTAAAAATCTTCATTCAGGGTATTATTTGCAGTTGGATCTCTCCTAGAACTCTTCCCAGCTTCCTTCTTTACTTTCTTCTTCTTCTTCTTCTTCTTCTTCTTCTTCTTCTTCTTTTTCTTCTTCTTCTTCTTCTTCTCAAAGTGAGCTGACATCTCAGCTGCTACTTCAGCCACCTTTCTCTTGGATCTTCTTGGTCTTGACTGCACATACTATTCCAGAACTTCATCACAGGTATAACCAGGTTCTGCACAGTTTCCTCATGAGTTGGAACATTGGATCCAACTTCAGCTTCCCCCGCCTCAATAATCTCAACTTCCACATTATCGTGTTGGCCTGATGTTGGAACGTCATCGAGGCCAGGCTCAGCTGTCTCGACCTCATATTTCGTGTGATCATGCTGATCTGATGTTGGAACATCATTAGCAACACATTCTTCAGGAATGACCTCTTCTCCCCTCAATCTCCATCTCAGGGCTTAAAACATGAACTTCCTTAGCTCTGCCATCTTGGTTAATGGGATGCTCTTCTTCTTCATTCTCCTATTCTACATCTGGTGTTTAATCATGGGCAGGTTCACCTCCCAGATCATAGTCTCCTTCATCAATGTCCATATCCACCACATCTTCCCCTACATCCTCAGCCCGTGCTGGAACATCACCAGCATCCTTGTCTTCCAACTCTTCCTCATCTGACTCAATTTTAACAACAACAGGAGGTGCATTCCCATGTTTTTCAAAGTTCTTAACAATCTAAGGATTAAACACTTGTACAACCTTGTATTCACTGGAACTCAAAATTCTAAACCTCTAAGACAAGTCAGTTATCCTTATCAACCTTAGTTTTCTCAGCCCAGAAGCCCTATTATATACACACATAACTTTTGTTCCCTCATGAGTAATACAGGCTTGCTCAGTAAGCCTAGGGTTCAAGTCCACCATATACTGAATATCTCCAGTAATATCTTAAAGCAAGTGACTCAAGCATACCCATTTATTTTTCCCGATAGTGTCTTAAAACCCCTTAAATCTACCCCCTTATCATGCTTCAAATAATACTCAATACAATCATCAAAATATTTAAACCATTGACCGTCGAAAGTGAATGACTTTTCTTTGTAGAACTCAGCTTCAGGTATAGGAGAATTCTCTGGCCGACCTAAAAATATCATTTCTATCCCTAGTCCTTTAGCTCCTTCCCAGGGTTCCACATTGTGCTCTCTGTGAGATTGCTCTCCTTGTCCGGCTCTCCGAAAAGCTTCTCGAACAAGCTACTTTTCTCCACATTGAGGATTTTTCTGATGATACAAGCAAGTTTCTTATACTTTTGGTTGCCTTACACTTCTCCACCGTAAGGATTTTGCAAAAAGTCCAAGTACAGTCTCAAGAAAATAGCAAGAAAATAGGGAGAGAAGTTTCGAGAGAGAGAGAGGAATAGGATAAGAAGATGGAAAGTTAAAATTTAAAAATTTACTTTCCTTTCTCAAACAAAACACCTTGATTTTTCTCTTTCTAAAGCAATAATTACCCTTTTTCAACTACCAGCTGTCAAATCCATCAAATCTTTCGCTTTCCACAGATTGAACTTTCCATATTCCAAGATTCTCAACCCCTTTATATTTTGTTTTTGTATTTTTCTTCTTTATATATGAATATTTTATGTTTTTCAGATTTATTTACACAAAAAATAAACAGCAAAAGAAATCTAAAGATAAATCAAAAGCTTGTCAAGGGGTACCTCAAATATGGCATACACCTAGATGTTGCCTAAGGAACTCAAAAGTGGTAGAATCCAATGGTTTTGTAAAAATATCAGCAAACTGCTCCTATGTTGGAACACAAGCCACTATAACTTTCTTTCTTTCCATAATATCTCGAATAAAGTGATGCCTTACATCAATGTTCTTAGTTCGAGATGCTGATTTGGATTCTTAGATATGTCAATTACACTTTTGTCGTCACATAAAATATTCAGATGCCCTTGACGAATTACATAATCTTTCAGCAACTGTTTTATCCATAATAATTGTGCACAACAACTTCCTGCAGCAAGATATTCGGCTATAGCAAACGATAAGGAAATCAAATTTTGTTTCTTACTATACCAAGAAACCCTAATTGTGCCAATAAAGAAATAACCACCAGTAGTGCTTTTTTCGATCTTCTGCATTACCAGCCCAATCATAATCACTATAGCCAATAAGAAGTGAGTCTTGATTCTTAGAATACCAAATACCATATTTAGATGTTTCACTAACATATCGATTATTTCTTTTGACTGGAGTCAGGTGAGATTCCTTAGGATTAGCCTGAAATCTTGTACATACTCTTACACTGAAACATATGTCTCGTCGACTGGCTGTAAGATCTAGTAAACTCCCAATCATAATCCAGTACAATTTATAATCAACTACAATACCTTTATCATACTTCACCAATTTGTTTATGGCCTCCATTAGAGTTTGAACTGATCCAGAATTTCTTATGCCAAATTGCTTCACTAAATTCATAGCATACTTACTATGATTGATAAACAAGCCATTCTTTTCTATCTTTACCTGAAGTCCTAGAAAACAGGTGAGTTCTTCAACCATACTCCTCTCAAATTCATCCTACATTAGAGTGACAAAAACGAGTACCATAGATGGTGAGGTAGAGCCAAATACAATGTCATCTACATAAATTTTAGCAATTGACAGTTTCGATGACCTGTCCAGCACATATAGAGTGCGATCTACTCCCCCTCGACAATAACCTTTCTTAATAAGAAAGTTAGTAAGTCGCTCATACCATGCTCTTGGCACCTGTTTCAGGCCACAAAGTGCCTTTTTGAGTCATTGCACATGATGTGGATAGTAAGGGTCTTCAAGATTGTTCAACATATACTTCTTCATTAACAATCCATTCAGGAAGACACTTTTAACATCCATCTAGTACAAGGTAAAGTCCAGAGTGTAAGAAATGGCAAGTAAAATTTGAATAAATTCTAACCTGGAAATTGGTGCAAATGTTTCATCGAAATCCACTCCTTAGTATATCCTTGGGCCATCAGTCTAGCTTTTATGTCGAGTAATCTGAAAGTTAGCATTATATATGTTCTTGAAGATCCACTTGGTGCCAATAACATTTAAGCCTTTTGGGCGATATCATACATCACTGCATTCAAATTGCCCAAGTTCCTCTTGTATGGCCGCAATCCAGCACTCGTCAAGCAGTGCTTATTTATAATTCTTTGGTTCAATGGGAGAGATGAAGCACTGTAATCCTGTAAATTCCTTGTAGTTTACTCGTGGAAGTGTACGAGTTCTCTTGACACTAGGTTTCAGTAATTACTGTGTAGGAACATGGGTTGAAGGGCTGGGGATTGATGTTCTAACATCGCTGTCATCTGGGTTAGCAAGATTCTCCGAAACTTATGGTGTTCCTACATCAACTTGTTGATCAGTCGGGTCGTTCTGTGTTGGATTATGAGCTGGGGGTGGTTAATCTTATCATTCCCCTGATATCATTTTCTCATCAGAATCATCAACAATCACATTAATAGATTCTATAAGTTTTTTAGTGCGAAGATTGTAAACCCTGTAGGCACGGTAGTTCACAAAGTATCCCAGAAAAATTTCATCATCACTGCAACTGTTGAACTTTGCCAACTGTTCTCTATCCCTAAGAATATAACACTTGCTGCTAAAGACATGAAAGTATGAGACATTAGGTTTCCTACCTTTCCAGATTTCATACGATGTCTTACTTGTGAATGAATGAAGATACACTCTGTTTATTATATAACAAGCTGTGTTTCTTGTGAATACCTTTTTCTACCAACATTACTTAAGCCATCTCCCGTAGATAAGAGTAGGCATGGTTCACACACAATTCACTTTTTTGGATAAGAGTAGGCATACCTCGATTTGCTTTAGAATCAGCAAACTTCACCAACGTTTTATAGTTGATATGTCCTAGCCTCCCGTGCTACATTGTTCCCTTTATCTTCTTTGGAGTTTAGACACCTAACTTCTTGTTCCAAAAGGTAGCAATTGTCAGAAAATCAAAATCCTGAGAGTACTTTATCCTCATCATGTTTGACAATGCATATGTCTTTGTGAAACTCCACATTCATATTATCATCGCACAACTAACTGATACTTAGTAGATTAGCCTTCAAATATTCTACAAGCAAAACACTTGTGAAATTTGGGAATCCCTCAATCTGTAGTTCCCCTTTGGCAATCACTCGAATCTTCTTTCCATCACCAAATGTAACAAAGCCACTATCTTATGGTTTAATCTTTGTCAGAAACTCCTGTGTTCCAGTCATATGTCGAGAGCATCTGCTATCAAAGTACCACAAGTCCCTAGAGTGTACAATAAAAGATGTGTGAGCAACCAGACAAACATTAGTACACTTAGGAATCCATACCTTCCTGACCAATTTTGATCATTGATTCTCGTCCATGTTTGTTGACAATGTCCATTCATAATATCTTTGAGTAGTTTACGGAATTGTTCTTGTATGTGGCCTTAATAGGAGCAGTAATGACACAAAATAGGTTTCCTTCATCATGTCTTCGTTACTTTCTTCTTCATAGCCTATAACCGTGCTTTGAAATCTATAGTGCCACTCTTAGCTTTGTCATAGCCAGTTCCTTGTCTGTCTCTAAAGTTCTTTCCCATAGTCAGAATATCATCTAGTTTCGCCTTACCGGTTTTCAACTTGATGATTGCTGCTTCAGCCATCTCAGCCGTTTCAGTAGCCATCCTTAGACTCTTCTTTAGTTGTTCAATTTTTTCTTCTAGCCTTTTAACTAGATCCATCAGTTCTGAATTTCTTTCAGCAAGTTGACTTTTCTATGATTTTAGGAATTTATTAGTCTCAACAACTTTAAGCCACATCTTATACATGTTCTCATATACATTTTATATGTCTTCATCATTCACTTTCTGACGGTCATCGTCACTTGTGGAATCACACTCAGCTTTTCTGTGTTGGAACATGCAGTTATTTCGGTCATCACTGTGTTAGAACGTGAACCTGTCATTTCAATTATATCACGAATCTTGGCTCCAAATCCACATAGTTACTGGTGAGTTCCTCTTCTTCTTCCACTTCTTCATCATCACTCCATGAGGTAACATAAGACCTTCCTTGTTTCTTCTGTGTATTAGTACATTTAGCCTGAATGTATCCATATTCTCATATTCTTCGCATTGAATTTTTCCAGACTGCTTTTCTTCACCACCCTGATTTCTTGAGAACTGCTGATTGGATCATTTAAATCATGATCCTCTATTATTTCCAAAATCTTTTGCACGAGATCTATTTCCACCTCCGCCAGTTTTTTCTTGTGATCTTCTATTCATAACTTTCTTTAGCATTCTTGAGAATATTTTTGTGATCAATGCAAATTCTTCAATACCATCATCACTTTCATCGTCGTGGTCTGTCTTTGAAGATGAAACTTGAATATCCAAATCCCTTTGCACTTTCTTTGTGGGTGGTTCCAAAGTCATCTCATATATCTGCAAGGATCCTATCAGCACATATAGTGTCACATTTAACACATCTCTTTCTTTTTAAATGGCGACAACTCTCATTGAAAATATTTCTTGTTCCCTCTAGTAGTGGTGGTCGAGACATTGAAACCTATTTTTTGACATAACCAAGGTAATAATAAGTGAGCTAACTCTGATACCAATTTTTTTTGTTTTACGTAAATTTGTCATTCCTTATCTCATAAACCTTCCTTCTTTGATGTTGTAACATAATATCAAATTTTCATAATTTCTACAAATTGCCAATTTAAATATATCTGGATTTTACAGTTCACATGATAACTTAGTTCTTCAAGTATAATTTAGTTTTTTGTTAATTGTAATGTTAATTTTCTTTTTAAAATTATCTCATTTTAGTATATATACAATACACATGTATATATAATATATACACACACATATATGTATATATACTAGATAACACCCGTGTTTTGTACGGAGATGAATTTGAATAATATTATATAATAAATATACTTATATTTTTAATATAATTTAACTAGTTGATAAAAATATTAATAAATACCATTTAAACAAAATACCATTATCATTATCAACATTGCATGCATACGGATTCCATAGAATATGAAAAATGATCAAAGTTTTTAAGATTTGATTGTAATATCTTACCATTGCACAGTTTATGATAAAAAAATATATATTTATTACTATCTTACAATTTTGATAAAATTTTAAAATATTTAAAATAGGTGATAGTTTATACTATAGATGTCCTTTTTCTTCTTCTCCCAATAAATTTTTTAATATATTGTGACTAATTGATAACATTGTTCTACTTTTTAATCAAAAAAGGACATTCTAGAGAAGGTCATTTTTTTATAAAACATTCTAGGGAAAATCGGAAGAAAAAAATTCGTGGTCAGCAAATATTGTACTCCATAAAAGGTTGGACATTTCCGGCAACACCAGTTGCACGATCAAATATAGTGAGTAGCTCATTTATAATTATAAAAAAAATTAGATATAAATTTTTTAAATTAGGGACATTGTAAGAAATTTATGATTAATTGATTGAATTAGAAATATATAAAATATAAGTTTTATAATTTGATCCAAAAAATATATAAATTCATCATCTTAGATTTAAAAATATATAGTTTTAAATTGTCAATATTTCATAATTATTAATTATACAGATTAAAGAAAGTTAAAATTTATAATAATCTAAATTTAATATTAATGTTAAAATATAATATACCATAATGCATTAATTTTTTAATGACGAAATTTTGAGAATAAACCATCTTTCCAAAGGCATATGGAAAGAAACTGTCTTTCCATAGGCATATCGAAAGACAAAGTTGAAAAATAATTATATAAAGGTAAAAGGTTTTAGTTGCAATATTAAAATTTTCTATGCAACGTAAAGTAGTTATAAGTTTATGACCCGATTAATGCAACCCAAAAATATTATCTTGATTTCTTCTAATTTGTAATTTAAACCTTGGTGTTTTTATAACTTATGAAAATACGGTCTTTCAAAAGACAAACTTTATTTAATATTTATATAAAACATTTAAACTATTTTTTGTCTCAAAATTAAATTGTATATATAAGTTACTCCATCTATTATTCTATATGTTTAACATAGTAATTTTATATATTTTTGTAAGCAAATCAAATTAAGGTGAAAATATTGGTTGCAGTGAGTAACAACAAAAAAGTAGATAAAATGATTCACTTATTATCATGAAATGAAATTTATAATATTAAAAGATAACCAAAAATGGAAAGTGTATCAAAATAAATAAATAAATTAATTAAGTAAAAAAATTAAGTATTATGAAATAATTTCCCTATGAAATGAAGATTGAGAATACAAAAGGAATGCATTTTCATAAGTAGGGCATGACTAATTACTCACTAATTGAAAGGTATTAAAGTATGGGAAGAACATTGAAAATGGGGAAGATATTTGCATTGTGGGGATTGACTTTATAAAATATCACATTTTTTATTAATTTTATAAAGTGACGTGGAATTATGTATGAATGCTATGCGACAGGATTTATGTGTAAATGTCATGTGATAAGATTTATGTGTGAATGTCATGTGGCAAGAATGACCTCTTTTAACATATATTATAGATAAATTTTAGAAAGTGACGTAGAATTATGTGTGAGTGTCATGTGGCAAGATTTATGTGTAAATGCCACATGGCAAGAATGACCTCCTTTAATATATACTATAGATATTTTTCCTCCGTCCAATTAATTATTGTTTAGTTATTTTTTCACGGTTTTCAATTATTACATTTGACTGTCAATCTCTCTAACTAAATTCAATAATTTTGAATAAAAATTAATATTTAAATAATAGATGTTTAGAAGAAGAAAATTTGTTAGCTCCCTTCCTTCCTTCTCTGAAATAACCTACTTTTTTCAAGAGTAAAACGCCAAAATAAATTTAACTTTAGGTTGAAGTGACAACATAATCCTGTAAATTCAGAAAGTGACAAAATAACCCTAATTTTATGAAGCATGTGCCAATATAACCCAGAGATGTGTTGATTTCGATTGCCAACGAGAATTTTGACCGAAAATAAGAAAATGACTATCTTATCCCTCGATTAAAAAATTAGAAAGACCAATCTAACTCTCATAGCCCTCATTCTCTTCATCATTCTTCTTCTTTCTCCAGGGTTTGGCGGCGGAGCATATCACCTCCGTCTAACAAAATGGGCCGTCAGGTGGTCAGAGTAGGTTGCGTCTCCATCAGAGACACCTCTGTCGCACTCTTCGCCTACTGCTCCTCCGCCTGAATCACCTCCAATATTGTTTTCCTTCCCGCGAACTGGATTTCTCTACGGGATACTCAATGGTACCCGAAATGTTAATTACTTGTTGGCAAGGTGATTCATCGGTAAATGGGTCGCTCAGATTTAGCTCGGTGTCATCTGAGTCGGGTTTTCTGGCGTTGTATTGGAAGGGGTGCGCCAGTTGGCCGGAGAGGCTAGGTGGAGCGGCGGCAGGAGAAGTAATGGTGGCAGAGGGTGTGGTGATGAAGGCTGATGGAGAATGGGAAGGAGAAGCATCAGTGAGGGCGGTGGTGGGATGGTGATGGAGGAGGGTGGCAATACGATGTATTAAAATTTCAATACTACCAAATCCCTTGAATTTCAATATTATTAATTTAAATAGGTCAAAACTCGTGAGATGTGGTATTGAAATTTATAATTTAAAGTAAAGTGCTAAAATAACCCTACCTTTAGACTGAAAGTGCCAATATAACCCCGTAAAATGAGAAAGTGTCAAAATAACCCTAACTTTGTGATGTATGTGTCAATCTAACCCTGGGAGTCATTGACTTCAATAGTCAACACCGAAATTGGCCGAAAATATGCAAGGTTTTAACCCTATTAATTTTTTGCATTCTCTTCACTTAATTCACTCCATACACATTCACTCGCATGAATAATAGGTCAAAATACCCTTTATAAGAAAATAGATGAAGTAGTGATGAGTTTATAGCTTCAATACAGCTGGATTTCATAATTTTAAGAACTGATGGAAACTGTGCTTTCTTTAACTAGTATTTATTTCATTCCAAAACTCCAATGCCTAGGTCACTTGAATCACTAATATGCTTTAATTTTTTAAAAAAAGAAAGATGATTTTTTAAACAATGAAATAATTACAATATTTTTAAGATTAAATATTTATATATTTTATAAGTTGAATATTATATTTTATAATTTAAATGTTGTATATTATTTAATATTCAAATATTAATGATCACACACACATATAAAATTAATAAGAGTTCGTCTCTTAAAAGACGGTCTTTCCATAAATCATGAAAAGACCAAGGTTTAAATTGCAAATAAAAGAGTGAAGAATTTTTTTTTGAGTTGCATTGACCGGTCATAAAACTTATAACTATTGTACGTTGCAGGCTCAATAATAATAAAAAAATCTTTCACTAAATCACATAATATTCCAACCGCAATTGAGTGATGACTGATGATAGGTAGAGCATTTTTAATGCGATTTTACTTTGATATACTCGATTCACACGTAATATATATAAAAAAGGTTTATTTTAAATCGACTAATTGTCATTTTATAATTTTATAATGATGAAGCTTATGAGATGATTTGATATTTGTTTTTATTTATTGTAATAACATCCCCGTAAGTTAGAAAAGTTTTTAAAATGTATCGCTATGTATAAATGATTATATTTTGACCTTGAAAGTTATTGAAATAAAATTTTCATGATTGATCTAAACATTAGTCGATCTAACAGTAAAATTTCTCAATATGTGTAGAGACTTTTAAATTAAAGTATAATGCTTTCGATACGAGAGTCATTGGAAGCATTGACAATTTTTTTGAAAAATCAATCATTCTAAAATGTTGGGAAAAGTGTCCGACAACGATTATAATAAGTGGAATTGACATCAAACCTTACTAGGTTCTAACAATAACAATTCGATTGCAAGGATGTTCAAATTACATGTCAACCAGACTGATCGTCTGTACTACTATAGATCAGAGATCCAATAAAAAACTGTAACATTGCCCTCATGGATATTGACATGCTTCCGCAAAAATCATGACCACTTGGCGAAGAGGAGCGTATCAACATCAATATCACTACGCCAAACAGGGATCTATAACAACTGTAACACTACTTGATCTTGATCCAAAACACGATCAATATTGTCCAAACTGCAAACACCTTGAAAAACACAGATCGAGAATGGAAAGCCTAATTGGAGAACACATGAACAAAATCATGAATACGTGAGCTGTGAAACCAGATCGAAAAAATACGTCGACATGAACAATTAGATTAAATGTTCATCATGGGCACATCAATCTAATCTATCAAGTCGAAGAATAATACTAATGTATGGAAACAAATCAATACTTATTCAATAATGTAAGCACTAAAAGTGTATCAACTGAAAAAACTATTGTTTCCCTATCTCCCCATGATAGGGAGATGGGGAAAAGAAGTTGGAGAAAAAAACTTCAGAGGAAGAAAGAAGAAGGGCGGCGGCTGTGTAGGGTTTAAAAGTAAGTGTCCATAGTCTTTTTGGATTTAGTTGAATGAAAAGCATTGACAATTTTAATTGGCACTATCTAATAGAGTTTCTGTTTTCGACTCTTATACTGTGGGCCCTTCTTTTGGACTCATTATGGGGTGTGTTTAATTCTAGTCCCACAATGGAACAGGATAAGCACCCTGCTATTTATTTCCTACCATATATGATATAGAAATGATACTAACTACATTAAAGTTTTTCCATTCTTCAATCTTGCCAGCTTCCATAGATTTTTCTTCAACATCCTTACTAATCTTTGCATATTCAGCCCCAACATTTGCAACATCTCTTTAATATAATCACACTCAACAAATAGGTGTTAAGTTGTCTCCTGCATTTTTTCACACAACTTGCACAAATTGCTTCCAACCAGTATACCAAATTCTTACCGTCTATCTGCTGTAGCTAATTTACCATTCAATATAAGCCACAAAAAGAACCTTTGCTTTGGTAAGATCCTTTTATGTCAAATGACAGAACTTTTGAATTTTGTTTCCTCTCCACCCATCATCAAATTATACACTGCTGCAATTTTAATTTTTCTCTCTTTGTTCACACATTTCTTCAGCTTTGCATAAACTCCATCTCTGATTTTCATTAAAACTCTCTATGGCCAGCTGTGTGTTACAGAATACTTACAGTTCTTAGCATTAGTATCCTTCATATAATATTTCTGTACCCATTTTATCCACACAATATATTTTTTCTAAGCAAGATCCCACATATGTTTACGCAATGCTGTCTTGTTCCAGTTTGATGGATCTCTTAACCCCTTCCCACCTTCCTTCCTACTCCTGCACAGATAAATCCATGCTACAGCCGTAAATCCCCTCTATCTCTTTTATCTTTCCCATAGAAAACATGAGCATACATGCACCAGTTTCTTGTGTATTTCCTCGGGTAGTTTCATCACTGCAACCCAATATCCTGAAATACTAAGTAGCACTCCATTAATTAGCTGCAGTTTACCTACATAGGACAAATTCCCGGACTCCCATCCCTTGATCTTCCCTCTAACCTCGTTTAAAGTTCTTCACAATACTTATTTCCCCACTTTATGTTGGACAGAGGGAATCTCTGGTACTTCATAGGTATATTTTCTTGCTTGATCTTCAATATTGCTGCCAGTACTGCTTTATATTTTTCCATCTTTGAAAATAATATTTGTGACTTTCTTTCATTAATGTCCAAACCAGTTACTTCCGGAAAGTTTTTTAGTGATTTTTTCACTCCTTCTAATGATTTCCCGTTTGTAGCATAAAATAACAGGAGATCATCATCGAAAAATAATGTGTGAACTTCAGCCTTTTGACATCTTTGGTGGAAATCAACCTTGCCATCTCTGAAATCCCTGATCATACTCTTGGTCGGGTACTCCATACATATAACAAATAGCAAATGGGATATAGGATCTTATTTCTTTACTCCTATCCTGGCTTTAAAACTTTAAGTATATTGCACATTAACATTAAGACAAATTTCAAATCCCATTGCACTTACTTTGATCCACTCCACCATCTTTCCAACTTAAACTCTTTCAACTAGTCTAATTTTTTTTAAAACTTATACTATCAAAATCCTTGGAGATATCAATCTGTGCCACATATTTGGATTTCATTTTCTCAACACTATATCTGTGAAGTAGTTCCTAAGCTAACATTATGTCATAATCTATGAGTTTACATTTCAAAAAAAAGCTTTGATTGCTGCTTATGATTTCTGGTGGCACATTTTTCAGCCTATTGCATAACACATTTGTTCCGGTTTTAAATAATTGAACAACATGCAATTGGCCTATAATCTGTTGGAGTTTGGACCTGATTATGATTTGGAATCAAAGTTAAAGCAAAAGATACATGGTATACTTTATCCTTCAAAGAATCCTGCTACTGCATCGATAATATCTTCTCCTATAAATAGCCAGCAATCTTTAAAAAATTTACTGGAATATCCATCCAGTCATGTGCTCTTTGTTGATTGAATACCCCTTATAGCCTTCTCAATCTCTTCTTTGTTCATTAGACTGATCATATCCATTTGTTTTTCTATTCTGACCACTCCACCATTTCCCACCACATCCTTCTTTATTTCTGCTACTTCATGTTCAACTCCCAGCTGTTTATGAAAGTGCTTTGTCAGTTCTGCCTCTACTTCTTTATAATCTAGTATTTGTGTTTCCTTATCCTTTAGTGCCACAATATTGTTATGATATTGTCTGATCGTAGTTGATGAGTAGAAGAGTTGAAGAGTCTTGTTGGCTTGTCCCCATCATTGAACCAATCCATTTTAGATCTTTGCTTCAAGAAACTATATTCTGCACTCTTCATTTTTTCAGCCATTTTTCTTGCCTCCAATTCTTTATCCTGCAATATTGCTGATCCTGGATCTTTTTTTTAACTCCTCTTGTGCCAATCTCTAGTTTTCCAGAGGTACTTATGATTTCTTACCAATATTGCTGAATTTTCTCCTGTTCACTTTACTCAGTGGTATTTCAAGAATATGGAACACTTTTGCAAGTTCTCCCATACTCTTTGAACCAGTTTTTGAAATAACTCAACTTTTGACCACATGTTATAGTATATGAAAATCTTCTTCTTTTTCACATCCCTTCTACTCAATCTGATCAGCAAAGGAAGATGGTATGACATGACTTCTTTTTTAATTTCACAAACTCCATCCTGCATCTCTTCAGTACACTTTTCATTCACAAATCCTCTGTCTAGTTCACTTATAATCCTTTCCTTCAGTGACCTCCTGTTTGATCAAGTAAAATTTGCTCCAACAGTTTTGATTTCTCCCATCTCTAGTTCATCCACCACTTCCTGAAAATCAGTCACCTCCTTCACCTCAATCTGATTCCCTCTAATTCTATCATCATAATCCAATGGATAATTAAAATCTCCACAGATTAGCCAGGGCTTTCTTCTTCTCCTAATATCCTTTAAGTACTACCACATTTCTAGCCTCTTCTTTATGGTGTTAAAATCATAGATGACAGTAAGGAATATTGTTTTCTTTTACTCCTTTATCTCACATTCTACATCAATCCATTGTTCACCTTGTTGATTTATTTTACTTCCAAAAAGTTATTCCCTCCAGGCCAACCATATTCTCCCTCTTTTAATAACTTAACCATTTGTTATCAGTTTACATCCCAAACCAATCCTTCTCCACACTTCTTGCTCTTTTTTTTGTTTCTAACATGGATACAAGCCCAGCTTGATTTCAGAGGAAAACCCCCTTGATCACCTCATGCTTATCTCCTTTATTAATTCCTCTCACATTCCATATTGCAAGGTTACTGATCATCCGGAGGTTTATCCTTGAGGTTACTAGGATTTCCCTTTTGACCCTGTACAATCTCTAGTTTTTCCTCCCAGACTCTACTTCTTTTATCTTTTGCAATCACCTTCCCCTCAATCTCCCTCTCTCCATCAGTAATTCTCTTCTCAGCTTTTTCATTCTCCTTTTCATTTCTACCCCCGTCATGCTCCAGTTCTTCAGTTCTTTTCCTCACAGGCACATACATTTGTATAATCTTCTCCCCTTGCTGGTCCTTTCCTTTATCTACCTTTCTTCTACACTGAATTTCTTCATGCCATACATTTCACAGAAACCACACTTCACTGGACACCATTCATAAACAATTTTTTGTTGTTCTTAACTCTCCTTTCATTCATGTAGTTAACCTTTTTAGGAACGGAATAAGCTATATCTATTTCTATCTTAACTCTAGTATATGCTAGCCTATCTTTCTCAGCTGTAGCTCTACCTAGACATATAGACTTCTCCAGTGGGCTGATTATCTTACTTATGATCTTTGGTTCTCAGTACACAAGAGGCAAGTCAGGTAATCTAATCCACACTGGCACCCTATTAGGCTCCTTAAAATTATAATCCTTAGACCAAGACTCTACTATCAAAGTTTTTTCATCAAACATCATAAGTCCATTATCAACAATTTTATCCTTATATGTTATATATGACAATTTAGCCATAAACATACCTTTCTGTATTTACCATACCTTCTTCAGGTCCCCCCAATTCTCTTTAGAAAACCTTCCAGAATCTTGAATGAAGGGTTACTCCCCAGAATTTTACAGATGAGACATGATTTCCATTGTTTGACACTTTCTTCCACGCCCTCAACTGTTATCTCCCCCATTTCCACCCCTTCAATATTCACTGTTTTGTACTTCCTCACTTCAAATTGTTGGTCGAACAACGAGTTCCATTTTTTCTCATTCTCCACCTTGTCTCCCCAGGACAGCTTCTTCCCATTGTTTTAGAGATTTTAATCTTAGTTGACGTGTTTTTCCCCATTTTAGCTACTGCCTGACTCGTACATTCCGTCTTCATCTTTTTGCTACTCTCTATCAATTCACCCAGGATATCCTCCCGATCCCCTTTCTCCACCATCTCTAGTAGATCTCCTTCTTCACATACTGATTCTACCACTTCCTTTCCGTTTCTCATTGTCTTCTGTTCCTCTTCCACTAGCTTAGTTGCTACTTTCCTCGGCCCTCTTTTCTTTCCAGATTTGCCCATGGTGGCGCCGCTCAATCAGATCGAGCTCACTAGATCTGCTTGAAAAAGCTGACGGGAAAAGTACACATAGTATATTGCAATCGCACTCACTATGCTACAATTGTTTGCAACGCTACTTTAGTCTTTACTTTATAGTTTGAACTGTATTCAAACTTATTAAAATTTTAAAAATTAATACTCACTAAAATGTTGATTCAAAATTAAGAATTTTATTTTTTATGCTTAAATATGGTTAACAAAGTGTATGGACTATGACTTTTGATTTTATATTTTACACCTGATCAATTAAATTATTAAATTATCGTCCATATTAAAATATTTTAAAAATAAAATTGATCATGTACGTACTTATAAACCATGAGTATAAATAATAGAGATTGTGAATTAAAAGTTTTAATTTTTTTAATGTGAAATCAAATTAATTAAGTTTAAATATAACTATAAACATGAAGGAAATATATACATGGGGGCACACATAAACAGAACTGCTTCGCATTAATTCATATTCTTCACCATCTATAACATTCTACATCAGCCACCAAAATCAAACACAAATACAGTACAAATATCTACAATATGATCACTCTAATCTGTATATACATACATAATATTTAGTATAAAATATAATCACAAACATATCTGAATGGAAACTGAAATATAATAAATATATATTATGGGTTGGAGCCTGGAGAAGAACATGGTGAAGTTGATGAGATCGAGGCTCCGGCTCCGGCTCCGGCGCCACCACCTGCAGGTGACTTGGTGACGGTTATTAATTTGTTTACCAATCCCTTGATGATCTTGGCCTTGATCTGCCCTCTCTCCGGCGGAATCCGCTTCCCTTTCCGGTTGCCAAACATATTCTGATGATCAGCAGCAGCTTCTAGTGCCAGCATTCTGATTAAATAGTTTTACTTTGGTTATGTATATCAGAATTTTGCAGTAACTAAATTTTGGAGATATTGTTTCTGTATGTATGTGAAGGTGAGTTTGCTCTTGCAATCAACTGCAGAGACAAGTTCTTTATATACTGGTTGCAAGGAGCTTATTTAATTGGAGTGGTGCACAAGAGTTCGGAAAAAAAAAAGCAACTCGCATAATTTTGAAATGAGTGGAAGTCAAAAAGCATGCATGCATAAATATATATGCGGATTCCATGTTCTGTTCTGTTTTACAGTGATTAAATAGTGAAGTATCTGAAGACTGCACAATGATTACTCCCTCCGTCTCAACAGCATGTACATATTTATTTTTTCACTGTGTTCAATAATCATGTTTAACCGTTAATATCTCTAGCTACATTTATCGATTCCGTATAAAAATTAATAGTCAAAAAAATATGTGAATTCAACAATATCTCACATGATATATTTATTATATTTATATTAATTTATATTTATGATCAAAGTTTACCAAATTTGATTTTAAAAAAGTAAATATGCTATTATTGGTGAGACAGAGAGAATATTAAATTTCTTTTAAATCGAATATATTAAGAAGGAAAAATGAGCTGATCCATGAAAATTTTACTACATATCTAATTGAAAGAGATGGATACTAAATTCCTTTGCATGGTGTATTGGTATATGAACTGATCTTAAATAAATGTGATTTTTTAAAAAAAATCAATAGATACTGGAAACATGCCCAACAACGATTATAACGAGTAAAAATTAACATTCAACATATCCAGCCTCTAGCAATAATCAATATATTGCAAGTATCAATCAGACTGATTGTCTATTACAGATTAGAAATCGAATAAAAACTGTAACATATATAGCCCCCAGGATAAAATTTTGCTTCCCTAAAAAATTATAACATCTTGATAGAGAGGAGCATATCAAACATCATATCACTACGTCAAACTGAGATCTTCCACAACTGTAATACTACTTGATCCAAAGTACAATATATGTTTATCCAACCTGTAAATTGAACCCCAATATAAAAGCATAAACGAAATCACTTTGGGTTTCCTCCCTAATTCTATAATTCTCAATTGATGGAAGAGGAAGATGGTTCTAGGATGATGGATGAAAAATACAGACTATCTCCTTGAAAACTCCAAACATTTACTATGGTAGGTAGGGATGACAGTGGGGTGGGGCGGGTGCGGATTATGGTACCTCCATATCCATGTTCACCTAAAATTTTCATACCATACCCGTCCCATCACCCATGGCGGGTAAAACTTTAAAATCCACCTCCACTCCATCGGGTATCATACAAAACCCATACCTACCCCATCACCCACTTTGGTCTCCTCACCCACCTCATACCCATTGTACTCATCCCATTTATATCTCCAAAAATAGCTAAAATTCATTTTTTACAGTAAATTTTATATTAAAATTAATAAATATATTTACATAAAAATATTATAAGTAAGATATGTGCAATATGAACAAATAATAATTTATTTTAGATTAAATTAGCGGGTATATAATGGGTTTAATGAGGTGGGCGGGTATGGGGCGGGCGTGAACCAATATCCACGCTCGACCCACTACCCATGACGGGTATGATTATCATACCCACCCCACCTCCACCCAAATCCGCCCCACTGCCAAATGGTTGTTGGGGAGATGGAAGAGAATTATAGAGAACATTGGCTCACCTAAAAATAGAGGTCTTAGAGCAGTGTTCATCTTTAATCCCATCCACCTACAATCAAATTCATTTCTTCTAA
>JAUOBV010000006.1:5974554-5984599 GCA_032360425.1 Rubia occidens
TAGCAATAAAGCAAGAGAGTTGAGAGTTCTTGAGTGAGCTGAAAATATTTTCGCTTTTGTTAGAGCAGTTCTGATTGGGTGGTCGGATCGAAGGGAAAACATTGTCCGATTTTGCTGAAATTTAGTCAGCATGTTCGGGACTCATATGGCTTCGATTGGACAGTTGGATCATCATTTTGTGCTCTGGTTTGGGAGATATTGAAGCTTGAGTGGCAGCTCTGTTTTGTGGTGATATCTTGCACCTTTTGCTACTCTTGTTTTTCGTATTCATGATTCTTATGGTGGGTTATAACCCTTTGTAGACTGATGTTGGGGTTTTCCCCCCTCATTTTATCATAATAAGAACGAATAGGGTGGACTCCTGCAAGTCCCGTGGTTTTACTCTTTACATCGAAGAGGTTTCACATGTAAAAATTGTTGTGTGTCGTTTTCTCTCCTTTGCCTTCTTGTTGGTTGGTTTTATCCCTATCATTGGTTGGCTTTGTGATTGTGTTTAAACATTTGGTTGGTTGTTTTGACACTGTCTTGTGTGGGTGTTTGAGATTTATCCCCCTTGGCAGTCCCAACACGTGGTACCAGAGTCATGGTTGGTTGTGCTCGAAACGGAGACTGCATGTGTGCCCAATGTGGAGATCCTTAGTTGTGCCCTTGGCAGTGGCAAGAGTGTCCTTGTATCGAAAGTCTGCCTGACTAAGGTGGTTGTCAAGAGGCTTTTCCCGCAGGTGTAGCGGCGGTACAAGATGGTCCGCAAGGATGAAGCAGGTCGTTGTGTGGTTCTTGATTTGACGGGGAGATTGTTGGGTGTGTTCAACCCAAATCTCATATTGGAAGTTGAAAGAGTGATTATTTACTATATAAGTTAGAGTCCAATTCCTATACTAAATAATCACAAACCGATTTGATTCTCGGCCCAAGATTATTTATGGTTTTGTTTCTGGTCCAATCCGGTCCGACGAACACCCCCGTGGACCAGCATATCCGGTCCTTGCGAGGCTGCGACCCCTAATCCTCTCTGATAGTTCTCTAATCCTCCCATATCAGACAATTAGGACCAAATCTCCCAAACAATTCAACCGGTAGTTACATGAATTAAAAAAACCAAAAACTATTTCTACATCCAAGTCCTAGACTGCCAAAAGGAGGCACTACGTGCGCTGACATCAATGGGACTTTTTTCTTACAGCAAAATCATGGTACCAGTTAATTACTGAGTGCTTGAACCAATCAGACAACTCAGTATCAGCTAACGTTTGTCATTAGCTGGCCTTATCTTTGGGCTCTCTCGGACGCACTCGCACATCTAGTAATTGGTCAAGGGAACTGAAATAATAACCCAGATTAATTGCACCTGAAGGATGATTCACTAGGCTACCAAGTAGCATGGAACAATTAAAAGGGCCACAATTTACATCTTTCAGAGACCGATCCCTACCCTACTCCCACCAACCCAACCAAGTTCGCAACCAAATCATGCATGTTTCCATCTCATAGCTGTACTAGTTACATGATTACATTCCAAACACTCTGGTGTATACATCGCCCGAGTTCGTCATCTGGAACATTGAATCTCCATACCCAGGATAGTACCTGTTCACCCCAACTTCATTCTTCCTTTGAGCCTCCGGCAACTTGTACGTATACCCACTTGATATGTGCGCACTCCCAAACTTCGGCTGAGATAATTTACCAAATGATGGTTCATACGTTTGACGCCGATCCATCAATATTGATGAAGGATAACCATATGCATCACTCACATTCGAAAGATCATCCCCACCAAGCCCAGGATACCTCATCTGCCCCTGTGGTGGTGATTGCTGCGTATAGAATTGAGAATATTTTGATGCCTGATCTGCAGTGGCTTCTTGCTGCATAAGAAGCCAGAGTCTGGTCTCGTTATCCAATCCACCCATCGCTCGATTAGAAGCTAGCCCCGTATTCAGTCCTGGGAGACATCCATGAGTTAGTTTGCCTTTACCACAGCTTATAATTGCAGGGTCAATAAAATCAACATCAGAATTACTACCATTGTTTCCTGCTGATGGCATTTGAGGCAAGCTGTTTGGAGGAGAGGAGGCATTCAGAAAACTTCCTGCAAATTAAAAGTAAAGAGAGAATAATCATAAGGCAGCTCAAACAACCATTCAGCATGTAAGATAAGAACAATGAGGGCAGGTACCAGATGAAGAACGAGAATATCTGGCTGTCCTATCATATGCAGAGAAACCAGGAGGTGCTTCCCTTGAGGGTAATGAGAAACCAGGTGGAGCCAAACAGGGAGGCCTGGATGCTGTTAAAAAAACAAAGAAGAAATCAATCAAAACAATAAATGAACCAAGTGCAAGCCAGCCTACCTACAAAATGCTCATGAAAAGATCATCTGAAACAAACTGCCGCACAGATCAACAAGTCTTTATAACACTGCCACGCATTTCAGTCACACAGAGATGACACAATAAGAAATACACATGATGCCAGTATACTCCCTCCAGTTCACCATAAGTGTCTTCAGAGGAGTTTACACAAATATTAAGAGAGAATTGAATACGAGTAGGATTTTAAAAGTCAATATTTAGGATAGTTTGATTTTTAAAGCAACTTTCTTTTATGTACAAAGCTGAGTTGTATGAAAGTACGGTATGGAATAAGATAACAGAACAAAAATGCATCATGGTGATAAGAGTGTTGGGATAACCAGCTTCAATCACTTCACCATATTATAACATTCATCCCAAATTGAAGATGATAATAAAGCTCTATCCAACCACAGTTAATTGGAGGGAGTATGAAACAAAATTAAATCTTGCATGTGACACATACTACTGAGAAGAGAACGACCCGGAGGGAGAAGTTACTGAGAAAAAATCTCATCCACAAATACAAGAGCAGGCATAGAGATGCATTTATACTCAAGTATCAACAAACAAAAACAATGAACATTCATATCTGGAAGAGAGAGACACCCTTTAACCCTTAGAAAAAATAGGTGGAGATATAATCCCACTGTAGAACAATTATCAAATGAAGCTCCTAGGTAAGAAAACTAAAGGATGATATACAGAAGAAAAAACAACAGCACTACTAAAGTGGTTGTTTACCTTGATGCTGTGGATTAGACATATTATGCTCCCTGGCAGAGCTGTTTGACACTTGACCAAGACTATGGAGGGTAGACTCAAAACTAGCACCTGCAAACCCATCTGGCCTTGCAAATGAGAACCCAGATTCACGACTATTATAGGAATCCCACGAAGAACCATGTTGGTCATCAGTTTCATCCAGTAACTCAGTCAAACCACGAGGCAAGGGGAGGGAATCATTGAATGAATCAAGATCAATTGACATGATATTTGAGATAATGCTGCTCTCAACAGCACCCAAAGCACCTTTTTCATCATCATATGTTGAATTTTCACCACCAATCCTCCGTAAATGCTCAACAATCTCTTCATTGGAAAAGGAGTTAGAACTTCGATAAATCCTATCTGATTTAGCAGAGGTCTGAAATTTCAACTCATTCCCTTGGTCATTTAGGACAGAATTTACACAGGTAAATGGTAGAGAGGCCTCATCTTCAAGACTATGTACAGAACTTTGGTCAATGCTGAAACTACTTGAACTATGAGTCCTTTGATGTAATCTAGTATGGCCACTAGAATCCTCTGAAATCCTCGTAGAGTTAGATGGGCTATGGAAGGTCCTTTGTGTCATATTGCTAGACTCATTGGACAAGAAATCATCAGGAGGTGTCACATCCTCTCTAACTAGCTCATCACATGATTCATTTGAAATTCTATCCCTAGGTACTCTACTGACAAGGCGACCTAAAGATGGAACTTCGTATAGCAAATAATTTGAACATATATCAGTCTCTTTGGTGGCAGAAGATTGATCAGAACCTAAGTCTAAAATTCTTCTATCCTCAGCACTACTCTCAAATTTTTCTGGGCCATTACTACAAGGACGTCCAACAATATCTACAAAAGTTGTCATCTTTCCACCAGTGGAATGATCGCCATGCACTGGATCCTGTAATTGAGTTTAAACGCCAATTCAAAACACCATATAGGATAGCTTACACATTCAATATCATAATCAGGGATTTTTAGAGATTGATAATGGACATGCAGCAATACTAATTGTTCATTATGTACAAGTAAATGGACATTAAAATTTTAAAAAACAATGATAATCACTTTGACAAGAGAAGATTAAAAGACAGTGCTTACATTCACAGAATTTCTGCCAATAGATTTCTCCAATAAATAGCTACTACTGTCAGTTAATTCTTCAATAGGGGGTGGTAAAACATTTCCAGAGCGCTTTAACATGTTACTTGAACCACCAGCAACCTCTTGAACTCGATTCCTAGTAAGCGATATACAAATCATCCAAAAGCACTATCAAAACGTCATATAAAAGAAAAGAAACAACTATACATTGGGGTGTGAGGAGGGGAGGGGGGTGTACCAGAGTGAAAATACTACTGATGAAATCATTAGATATGAAGGATAGAATGGTAAAGCCAAAACCCAATGAACAGATTGAAAGAACCAAAAAACAACCAGAGGTTGGAGATTGAGAGTGTAATACCTTGTATGCACTGAAGCTACCTCGTCTTTCCCAAAACTATCTTCATCAGCACCAATGGTGTGTAGATACAAACAAGCAGGATTACTGCAAGGCTGATAAAAATGGCATGGTAAAAATATTATTCAAGCGCATGAACAATAGAAGTTTTTATGGAAGCGTGCTCATTAAAAAATCAATACCATGTTCCTCAACCAAGCATGACAATACTTTGCAGTTCCAAAAGATGCCCTGTACAATAATGTTATGTGTTGTAGCAAAGATCAAACCAGGAGATAGTATTGCAACCAGATAAGATAGAAAAGAACAGGCTCTCACCTCAAATATCTACCTTCCAACAGAAAACCATGTACCGAATGAATACATCGTACAGCCTCCTCCTCTCTTGAATAGGTCACATATCTGGAAAGTGCCAAAGAAAAAAGAGGAAACAGAATGAGGTGAGAAATTCTGATAAGCAGGAACAGAGAACAAAACCAGTCGTTCAGCTAAAACCTAACTCATTTTTTAATAAGAGGCAGCCTGGACTCGTAGAGATTACGTAAATTTAAGGATACCCTGGACTTTATTTCAAAGTTGTCAACAGTTAACATATTGATAATTCCAGGAAATACAAATTCAAGCGTCAAGATTACTCAAGTCAGAATTATATTCTATCAGATATAACATCTTCATGCTTCATCTTAATGTCTGTAATTCACATCTACCTGAAACCCGATGAGTTCTGTTTTGTCACATTAGCACATTAAGAATAAGACATCCTACAGCGATAAAGTAATCATATTCCTGTTCCCTAAATTATCTTTCAGTTTTCACCATATTGCAGAGATAGTATCTTATAGATCTCAAGTTACTCAGTTGTTCCTCCATCCACAAAAAAAGAGCAATTAATTTTCTTTTTTTCATTATTCAATCATGTAACTAGAGGTCCCTCACTCAACAAACGGCTGAGAAACTTTGATAACACAATGTATCCTGTATCCTATTGTAGCAGTCTTTTTTATCATTAACTAGCTAGCTAACTGGATACTACTTTTATCACGATACTTGTGAATTAAAGCATGTAAATCTTGAAGTTAAAGGCCATTTTAACTCACATGCTACAAGTGTCATTAATGAACTGCTGAATAGTTCCACCAGCTGTCCGAGAAAGAGAAATCTTGGTAATCTTCCCGTACTGACCAAAGAACTCTTTCCTCCGTAAGAGCTGCAAGAGCACGAGATTTTGAAGAAATGAGATACATAAAATTTATTTGAAGTACGAACCATAGAAAAGTAACAGAAATTTTTGTAAGGAAAATCAATGTATGGAAAAACCTAACTACTTTTTAATGAGAAAAATGGAAAGGATCATCATACATCTTCATCAGCAAGACTAATCGGTAGCCCGATTACATATGCCATTTTCCGCTGAATCACCCTGACATTCGTAAGATCCTTCTTAACTTCAACAGTTTTTGGCTTGGCCTTCGGCAGTTTACTTTTCTTACTGCAAGGTGCTGCTACTGCCCTAATCAAACAAAGGGAAACAATTAAACAGACACTTTCAGACCCTTTAAAAACAAACCCAGTTAGTAATTTGTACAACCTCTCACAATCTGCTTGCATTTCTACAATTTTGTCCTTTTCATAGAGTGCCCGACAGGCAGGACACCGCCCCTCTGTTGCATCCTTTTCTGCCATGTCTATGATGTGGTGCCAACACCAAACACACACCTGTTGAGATGAATGCATGAAGACACGAGAGAGAGGGGTGAACTGAACTTCTAGCACTAACTGAAATGCAGTGTAGCATCCTAGCTTGGCTAGTAGAGGGATACAGTGGCCAAAAACAAACCACCAGGAGAGAACACAGTCCTAATACATAACAAGAACTCATATCTATAAGAACTATTAGGACACTCAGTGGGACAAACATCAACAGCCAATTTCATTATTTGGCCAGAGTTTGAAAAGTGCAGTAAGACCCAAAACTTACAGCGAAAGCGCTGAGTATCCAGACTTGAAAAGAGCATAAAGCTCAGAAGTCAAAGTAACTAAATAAGATGTGAAAGTTTCCGAGACGACGAAAGATGTGTTTCATAACAAGTTAGTTGTGAGGAAAGCTCTTAAACTTAGATGAGATACAATTCCAACAACTAGCTCATGTACAGAATGAAAATAGTTAAATCTAAGCCGCCTGTGCACAGATAGAATCATAGAACTATCTACAACACCATTAATCTCACAATACTCCAAAATAAGATTCTATCCAAACGACTATGGCTTTTCTACTTCCATTATCGCACAACAACAAACGAAAAATCCGCGAGAAAAAGCAAGTTACAGACAGCTTGCCATTCTACAATTCCAAAAATCGACCACACAATGGAAAATGCAGAAATTCCGAGACCTGATATCCACATTTGCAAGGCTTGAATTGTTGATCCGTCCAGTCCATCTCTTCAGCACAAAGAGGACATCTTTTCTCTCCTTCGGTACTCATATTTGCCTTTTAACTACCTAAAACAAACAAATCCGTCAAACACCCACACAAACATTCTCAAACCCTAAAGGAACTCATGCAAACACATTATCCACCGCAACACTCGAAATCCTTCAACAGCTAATTAAACAGCCTAAAAACCCTAGTTTCCAGGCACAACGTTCCACCGCCAAAAACAGAAAAAATATATATAAAAAAACAATCCAGATCAGAACCGCAACAAACCTTCCTAATAATTCCAAAACATAACCGCCTAACATCATGCTTATGAAATGTGAAACATAAAAAAAAACGAAAATTCCAAAAAACAAAAACAAAAAAACGCGGAAACCGTACACATTACCGGAGCAACAAAAAAGGAGTGCACTCGAAGGAAATGAATGTACATTAGAGCAACCAATATAGAAGCATATCTGCATTCATCAGTAAAATTCACCGGAAAATTCTGCAAAAAGGAAAAGGAAAATAACTTACAGTGGCTCTGATTTGATAGAGAGAGACAACGAGAAGAGGCTGGATGAGCGAGAGCGAGAGAGAGATTATGATGAGAGAGGAGGAGGCAGACGCGAAAAAACAACGCGGAGATTGGGAGGAGATAGAGAGAGAAAGTAAGGCCAAATTATTATTTTTTACTTTTGGAAATGAATTTTTGAAAATGATTTAAAACTGAAAAATGAAAACAAAAAAGTTTGTGCGGGCTCTAAGAGATTGAAAACCATAGCATTGGGACCGGCATTTAATTTATGGACGCCCTTTTTTGGCCAATTTTCGTAATTTTCTCAAAAACCTTTTTGCTTCGGAAAGTGACTACTCCGCATTTCATTTCATTCTTCAATTTATTACTCCATTATTGCTTATTCTCAAAATGGATTTTCTTTAATTCGTTCCTATTCACATCCCACACAACAATTGTGTTCTGAAAAGTGAAAAGTACGAAAGCATCTTTAGAATATGTTGAAGTTAAATTTAGGTAAAACTACAAAATTAACCCTATCAAAATTTGAAATTATTTACATAATCTTGTAAAATCTCACAGTGTTAAACTAACCATAACATTTTGAGTAATTGTACAGATATATCCATATTGCACTATTACGGCGTGAAACTGAATGAATTTAGGCGTTGACCAAATTTGAAAAGACAAAAATAACCATAAACTTAAAACTCAAAATTTCATGATCATTCTACCTTTGGAATTGAAATTGAACTATTTTTCTCCTTCATCAGCTACTATCGCCATCGCCGCTCCACTGCCAAGCACACCACCACTATCTCCCCCTAGCACGACCACCATCATCTCCCCCCTAGCATAACCACATCCGCCCAACACCACCATCGCTCCGCTCTAAACCTTAGCACCACCAGCTCCCTCTCTTCATGTCCTAGATCCCTCCTACCACCAACATCTCCCCATCCTCCTGACCCATCCCCACTCGTCACCAGCCATCGCGCTACCCCTTGTCCCTGGCCACGAGCGTCGCATTTTCCCCGGCCACGAGCGTCGTCGCTTTAAGAGCTTCTTCGATGGTGATTTGGCTACCACCGGGTGAGACCTCTCCTCCTTTGCAGGAGTCGTGTCCCTGGCCACGACCGAACTCTGGTTTTGTGAGGTGAAGCAACACTCCACCGGCATCTCTCCGTCCACGAGCGTTATCGCTCTATCACCTTGGCTTTGTTTAGCAGAGCTTATAAGTTATTTTGCTTATTAGCAAAACACTTTACTCTTTGGTAAAGTGCTAAAAAGTAGCTTATTTTGAAAGCATGGGCTATTTGGGGGGGGGAAGCAAAAGCTAGTCTCATTTACTTTCAAAATAAGCCAGCTTTACTTATAAGCACAGTTCTGTCAAACAGAGCCCTTGTTCCCTCTCCCTGATGGCGATTTGGGATTCGAGAGCTTCTCGCCTGTATGGCAGCTCCTTCAGCTGAGAGAATAAAAGCACCGAAATTAGGGCAAGCAAGTAGCCGATTTGGGCTTCGGCGTATAAAAAAGAAGAGGAGGAGAATGAGAAGAAGATAGGGGTAAATTAGTCTTTTTTATATTTTATGTAGTTTTCATTATTTTAATAAGGAGGGAAAATTTGTCTTTTTACAAATTTACGCCCAAATTGGTCGTTGATGAAATAGTCAACCAGGTTCAAGGTTAGATTTTAAAATAGTCAAATTGGTTGTTGGCATTTTTAGATTTTACAGGATTATATTGGTTTTTTCGATCAAAACATAGAGTTAAAAACTCATTTTAATCTAAAATTTAAGCAAATCAGATTAATTTTCCACTTGATTAGTTTAATTACTTTTTTTACTAGCTGTTGTTTTACATTAGTTGCGTGGGCAAATGTACATGGGATAAGAGGGGTTCTATCCCCTGTAAGGCATAAAATTACTCCCAGTAATTTTTTAAAAATTCTTCAACCTCGCTGGAAAGAAAATTATTGAGAGTAATTTGATTAAAAAGTGGAATTTTTCCTACTTACCCTCTCTGATAGATTAAAAAGTGGAATTTTTTTATTTTCTCCTATCAACCCTCACACTATATATTTTCCGACTCCACCCCTTGACTAGTTGTATACTTTATAAATGTGTTTGTGACTCCCTCTGTCACACTTTAAACTTCCTAGTTTCTTTTTTGGAACGTCCCACTATAAACTTCATAATTCTAAATTTTCTATATTTAGCCATAAATATGTGGTCATAACTCTTACTTTTATTTGATTTATGTAGGCTCACTCTCATCACCCATTAAAAAGATGTCACGTGCAAAAAATAATTAGAAAGTTTAAAGTGAGACGGATGGAGTATTACTTCATGTCGTTAATTCGCTATGTACAATTCGTAATTCGTTAACTTTTAAAATAAAATATTTAAATTTTATTAAAAGAATACAACATTTAATGTAAAAACCACCGTTGACTATTCATAAACTCAGTAAAACTATCTTTACTGGTCGGTAGAAAAATATTAGATTAGGTATCC
>JAUOBV010000006.1:6019699-6031957 GCA_032360425.1 Rubia occidens
TGAAACTTGTGTTTAGGAGTGACAACTAGGTATGATTATTGATTAGTGTGTTAAATTAGGATTAATCACGAAATTGGATTAATCTTTACCTAATAAATGTGAGTTTTGAGGGATTGGACCGACAATTATCTTTTGACTAAATTGCGTTAAGGTTAAAGAGTAGTCCTAAAGGTCATCTCTAGAGTTTGTTGCCTCTAAGATGACGCTGTGATCTAAGGGAGTATAGTGAGATGCTAATGTTCTAGATTGCACACGTATGCGTCTAGAATGGGTGTTCACATTAGGTTCCAGAGTGTAGTGCTACTCCAGGGTTTAATCGATGTTACTGTTCGCGCTGGTTGATAAACCTCGGGAGTAAGGGCTAGTTGGTGGCAGCGGTAGCGCACCAATAGCTAAATAGGTAGGAGGTGAGAGATGATTGTAGGTCATAAATTCTGACGTGAGAGTTCAGTAGTAGGATAAATGGTTCAAGCTCTCTATAATTTATGATCGAGCATTATAATATGGCATACTTGTAGAATGTGCATATGACTCGATGATCAAATTAAATTGCTAAACATATGAAGCAAATTTCCCCAAGTTTCCTTATTAATATCTTTACTTTTGTTTAGTAATTTTGCATGATAGTAGCTTTATCCCATTTCTATACTTGTAGTTGATAGATTTGCACTCAAAGAACCCCTCCCCTCTTTGTATAAGCACACACTTGGTGACAATTTTGTGTGTTATTTTATACAAGAACTATTATCCTTCTTTTCTATTATCCTTATAGAATGGGTAGACAAGATCTTCAAAATACCATTATCATTCTTTGCTATGATACTCAAAGAATTTCAAAATTCCTTCAAAATATAACAACTATGTTTCACCCGCGATGTCATTTTAAACTATTTAACTTGATTAATCCGCTGAATATTTTACCTCCATTATCACTTTGCTTCAAATATCACATCGTCCACATCACAGAAATAGTCACTCTACACTTCATTTTCCATGAGTATGTGGTTGGGGGAGCTTATGGCATATATAAATGACCTACTTAGTCAAAATTAGTTCAAATTGAGTAAGCATAAAAACCGCCTAGCTGGGTCACATTTTTCACCAAAACTACGAAGACCTGGAACACAAAAATGTTACTAATCGACAAACCATGGAAAGAGCAGAAAATAGCACTCACCAAAACACCTCTTTAGTGGACCATGATCTAAAGAGGAGTGCGATAATAGGACCGTGATCACATGATTGAAGACCTAACTCACAAATATGCTATCTTTTTTAACATAATTGACACTCACTTTTTCTTTGTTTTGTTGTTGGTTAGCTAGGGAATTGAATGTTTTACTAAATGGTGGGTTAGAATCACCTTGTATGATTACTTACCTTAATTTCCATAATTTGTAAGCACTTGGTTTCCTAGTTTAGTTTCCTCCATGATTGGATCTAGAATATAAGATTTTGTGTGTTTAGTGGAGACCGAGTCAATTGAGAAGGCCATTTGCGATGATGGTAGAAGATTGAAGGACAGTAATCAAGTGGTGGAAGATTACTTGAAGTAGGAATGTAGAAGCGAAGCGAGAGAAGAAGAAAAGGAAAATCAAAGGAAAGGACACGGTCCGTGCAGCCTTGCACGTACCGTGTATTTCAAAAAGAAATCAAGGAGCTTATTCAAGGTACAAGGCATATACAGAACATGCAACCTTGCACGATCTGTAAATTTTAGAAATTTGAGAGACCCAAAATCAAGGTCTAGGGAATGAAGCGTGCAGCCTTGCACGATCCGCATCTTTCAGAAAGCCAGAAGAGCCGAAAACCTACATCAAGGGTACAGACCATGCAACCTTGCACGGTTTGTATAAGATAAACTGAAAATTGCCCAAACCCTTGGATATAGTTCGTACAAACCTGTACAAATCTTGCCAGACCCCTTTGAATAGGGTTTAGTCGGATGACTTCTCTTTCTCTCTCTTCCCACCTATAAAAACAACATTTTATCCATTGGATAATGAGGTGAAATTTTGGGCAAAAACCCTATTATTCTCAATTATTGTTAATTAAATTCTCTTAGTTTATCATGTTTAATCTAAATTAGCACTTGTGGACACTTGTAAAGAATGTTTAGCTTGTAATTTGTGAGTTTCTAGATTCTTCCTATTTAATGACTTGATTATCTTGATTTTTGTGCTTATTTTTTTATGACTCTTGCATGGTTAAGGTTAGGATGTACAACCAATTACGATTATGCCATGATTAAGAGCTAGGCTTGGGAATGAACCCGGAAAGATTTAATCTTTTTGCCCGTTTGGTCATTGGTCATGTGAAACTTATGTTTAGGAGTGACAACTAGGTATGATTATTGATTAGTGAGTTAATTAAGATTAATCACGGAATTGGATTAATCTATAACTATTAAATGTGAGTTTTGAGGGATTGGACCGATAATTATCTTTTGACTGAATTGCGTTGAGGTTATAGAGTAGTCCCAAAGGTCATCTCTCGAGCTTGTAGCCTCTAAGATGACGTTGTGATCTTAGAGAGTATAGTGAGATGCTAATGTTCTAGTTGGCACACGTATGCGTTTAGAATGGGTGTTCACATTAGGTTTCGGAGTGTAGTGCTACTCCAGGGTTTAATCGATGTTACTGTTAGCGCTGGTTGATTAACCTCGGGAGTAAGGGCTAATTGGTGGCATCGGTAGCGCACCAATAGCTAAACAGGAAGGAGGTGAGAGATGATTACAGGTCGAAAATTCTGACGTGAGAGTTCAGTGGTAGGATCAATGATTCAAGCTCTCTATAATTTATGATCGAGCATTATAATATGACATACTTGTAGAATGTGCATATGACTCGATAATCAAATTAAATTGCTAAACATATGAAGCAAATTCCCCCAAGTTTCCTTATTAATATCATTACTCTTGTTTAGTAGTTTTGCATGATAGTAGCTTTATCCCATTTCTATACTTATAGTTGATAGATTTGCACTCAAAGAACCTCTCCCCTCTTTGTATAAGCACACACTTGGTGAAACTTTTGTGTGTTATTTTCTATGAGAACTATTTTTAAACCCCCTTTCCCGTGATAATTACCCTGACTTACCTCTATCTACTCTTTAGTCGTCAGCAGTAATAGGGTAGTAATATATAAATTCTATCTTTGATAGGTGTACCGATTTTATCGACACCGGAGTGCCCGTCAAATTTTGGCGCTCTTACTGGGGATTTAGGCATAGTCTTGTTTTCTAGCCAGCGTATGTTTTTGTGTTTTTTCTTGTTTAAGTTAGTAGTGTGTTTTGGATGTCTTGCTTGTAATTTCTTATTGGCATTCATGATTTTTGACAAACTATATTGCTTTGGCTCTTAGTTTATGGTACACACTTGAGGAAATAACCTAGAGCCCTTGCACCTTACTCTCGACCGTGTAGGTGTTTGTGGGAGACAAAGGAGACGACCATTCCCCCAACACAAAAGTTTCACAACAAAAATTGGAAATAGAAGAGGAAACTCATGGCCGTGGATTATAGAACATTGAGAGAACTTATGGCTCCCAACTTGGAGAGCCAACCCTGGTACAATCATTTTTCCGCCACTCCCTATGAATGTTACTTGAGAGTTGAAGTTTGACCTAATCCATTCCTATCGAGTTTCCACGGGATGAGTGGTGAGGACCCCAATAAACATCTTTCCGAGTTACACCTCGTGTGCACAAATATGAAGTCGAACAGAGTGTTGGAAGAATACTACAATCTTATGGCGTTTCCCTTTTCCTTGTAGGATGCGGCCAAGGATTGGTTGTACTATCTCCTGCCCCGGGTGCATTAAAACATGAATGGACATGAAACACAAGTTTTTGGAGAAATTATTTCCTCCGTCTAAATTGACGAGGCCTAAGAAGTAACTTAGAAATATCTCCCAATGCCTGGATGAGACTCTATATAATGCCAATCTCCCCCGAAAACTAGAAGACCAAGTGCAAGCTCTAGTATCTATCAGGAAAGGGTTTATAAATGGGAGGATGCATCAAGTGATAACTTGTGGGATTTGCTCGTCGGACTACCCTAATGACATATGTCCCCAACTCCAAGAGGATTCACTTGAGGAAGTGAAGCCTATGGGATTTCAAGGACAAAAGTATCAAGGGGACAATGGTACCAATGGTCCTAAAGGGGCCAAGTTTTTTTACAAGAGGTACAATCCCTACTCCAAGTCATACAACCCCTGATGGAGAGACCACTTCAACTTCTGATGGAGGGAAGACCGTGAATACTTCCTCAATGATCCAAGTGGTCAAGACTTCAACTGGGAGCCTGAAAAACCATATCCCCGAGATGAAGGCACCTCAAACTTCCAAGGAGGTATAACTAAGTCAGATCATAGCGAGTTAATGCAAGTGTTGGAAAACATGACAAAAAGCAATGAGTAGTTTTTCGCCCACAATAGGAAAGATCTTTAGGAGTTGGGGTCGAGGATCTTCTCAAGCATATAGAATTTGGAAGGGCAAGTAGAGTAGAGGCGAGTGATCGGGCAAGCTTTCCTCTCAACCGGAGTTGTACCTGAGAAAAAAATGTAAGTGGCATCACTTTGAGGAGAGGAAAAAATGTGCCGGAGCCAGGAAAGGAAGCATGAGAACAGGATGATAAGATTACTAAAGATGCTAATAAGAGGTCCGAGAAGGAAGTAGTTATCGAGAGCGGAGTCAACCGTGAGGTGGAGATTATGGAACCAGAATCCACACTCAAAGCATTTCCACGGGCACCCGTTAAGAACAAGATTGAGAAGGTCACCCATTCGCTGCTATTTCCGGTGGCTTAAAGAGAGAGGAATCGTAAGGAGACAGACACCAATGATCTCTTTAAAGTGTTCCAATATTGTGAAATAATTCCTCTCTCAAATGCAATTTCTCAAATCCCTCGATATGCTATGTTTTTAAAAGAAGTGTGAACTATGAAATGTCCTAAGACCTTAAGGAATGTCATTAAGGGTTAAAATTAGAGGACAAGTGCCAGCCATGTTCCAAAAGAAGTTTCCTAGAAAAAGAAATGACCCTATAGTCTATTCCAATCACTTTAGCTGGAGTTTTAGTTGAAAAATCAATGATCAATTTAGGAGCATCGATTAATGTGATCCCCTACTCTATTTTCAAAACTCTCAACTTAGGAGCCTTACATGGGACTAGAGTTATAATCCAATCGGTCAATCACTCCCAAATTAGTCCTAAGGAAGTAGTGGAGGATTTATTGGTAAAGATAGATAAACTAGTGTTTTCCACCAATTTCTATGTTCTTGATATGTTGCACGATGGTTTTGCATCCCCTATTCTACTAGGGAGTTCATTTTTTGGAAACAAAGAGAACTAATGTAGATGTGCATAATGGAACCTTAACTCTATAGTTTGATGGGAGTGAAAGTTGGTTATGAGATTTAAAAATCTATATACCCTCCCAATTAAAAAAAATCTTGTAATGGAATTAACATTGTTGAGAATTGGCATGAGCCTTGTGATAGACTTGAATCTTTCCATGTCGTTGAATTGTTTGAAATTGACAATGAAGTTAGTAAGGAATCTAAGCAAAGTTGCTAGTATTATGTTGGTAAATGATATTGCATGTGAGAATATTTTGAGTACTAACTTGTAGCGGGTGACGAAAGGATCGAAGGAGCCAAAATCTCATTCTCATCCTCTTCACCGAAAGGAATCCCAAAAGAACCCGACAAGAAGCAAGATGGGCAAGTATGTTACTTAGCCCCAAAGGTCAGGTTTAAAACGAGACAATGATGGCGACCAAGGCACGTGGAGGTAATGGGAGATGGTTCGAGTAAAAAAGGAAGAAAAACAGGTTGAAAAGCCCAAGCGGATCCCAGAGGCACGAACCATACAGGCTGGCACGGTCCGTGAAGAAGGCATGAGAAATACGAACCATAGAGACGTGTATGGTCTGTGAAATTCAAGTACGGTGTAAAAGATGAATTTGCAAAACAATAACCATGCAGACATGCACAGTTCGTGCAATCTCAAAAGTTTGAACCGCAACCCTTTGCCCAACCCGGACCGTGGAATACTTCTTGTAATGTGAAATATATTGTTTCAAAATTGGCAAACCCCCAAAACACACAAAATTCTTCTTCTTCTTCTTCCTCCTTCTTCATCGTCCTCTCCGCCATGCTCTCACCCGTCCACAACCAACTCACCTCGCCGGAACCACCCAATTTCTTCAAATTAAATCCTTCCTTAGCGTTCCCTCTACAAAACCCATATATCTAACCCTTAAAATAAAAGGAGTCTCCCCAAATTCAGCCGATAAGCTCAAGAACCCTAACTTTTGGGTTTTTCAAATTTTCTACAATTTGGAGCGATTCTTCCGCAATTTGCCAAGTTACGAAGTGGGTTAGCTTCCTACATCATTTCTATGGGTTACCCATGCTTCATTATGGGTATTTGAGCTCTAAACTTTGACTTGGGAATTTTTTTTTGTTAGCATTGACCTATTTTTGAGAAATTTAAATATTTTGCTGCTGGTTATTCAGAGTTTTGATTTGTTTGTGATTGATTATTAGTGTGTGTAAAGTTTAAGATTTATCTCTTGGTTTTAGGGGATATTTCTAGTTAATCTAGTTTTCCATTTGACATAGTTGCTTCTTATTGAGTATTGTTATATTTGCTGCTACATATTGTTGTTTAGTTGCTGTTATTGTGCCATTTTATTTAGTATGTGTGATCATGACCCCTAAGAGAAACGTTGCCAGTTCTTCTTCTGTTGTCTTGAACATGGTATTACAACATATGTAGGGGGTGCATGCCATTAGATGGGCAACCTTGATCTCCCACAGAGGCCCATACTTGAGACCAAGTTCGTGGATAATCCCACCTTGTGCAATCTGGGTCTCTATGATCCGATGAGATATCTGTTGAGGGTGATAGGTTAGCACAATTTCCGAGGAAGAGTACCCACTTACAGGCGATAGACCTTGGAATTCCTCTCTATTGTTGGGGGGGATATATAGTGATGGGGCGAGATATATCCCTTTTCACCTGGATTATAAGCACCAGACCATGACATACATGGACGTTGCTGAGTATTTTTGATTGAATTACTATGAAGAGGTGCTAGGTTCTGAGATTAAGATGATGGTTAAAACTTGAACAACTTATGGTATGGGATCACCAAAACGGGAAAGAGCCGACAGAGCAAGATTTTCGATATCCTCCACTCTGGGATGAGGTACATTGCCCGCCTGGCTTCCATGATGATCTTCGACTATGGTGAGGCCACTCAATCCAGTCATAATGATTGCACGGTTTTGTAATCAATGACTAGTGGTGAGGGTTACCAGGATTGCGTGGAGTACTTCGCGGATAAATGCATCCATGCATGAGAGCATCGACAATGGGGTTCTATTTTGGGGGATGGATTTGGGGGATGTGGGCTGAAGTTCTACATTGGGGATGGATTTTGGGGGATGGGTGGAGAGAGAAGAAGGGGTTCGGCCATGGGGAATGAATAAATTCATCACATTCTCATTCAACCCATGTGGGGCTTGTGGGGTAGTGGGGATTTAATTTTTGTTTTTTGTTTATATTGAAGACCCATTATTTTATTGACACTTGTCATGTGGCATTCAAAATTCAGCACTTGTATTTCAAACGGGCAAAATTAAAACGGTAAAAAACAAGCAGATTTCAAATGGGAAAAACTTTGTGTACCTTTATATATTTTAAAAAATAAATGTATTTTATGAAGTCATTTCATTTACCATTCCAATGAACGTTGTTTGTTGAAATTTAAATTAATGTTATTTTTCCTTCCATTCATTTTACGTAATTTAATTTTCCGACTAATTTATATATGTTAAAAAAATATAGTAACATGTAATATTATATATTCATGTACATTATATAAGATGAGTTAAATAAATAGAAAATAAAGTGGGGACCACAATAAAGTGGGGTAGTGGGATGATTGAATTTTATGATTGTGGAATAAAAATAAAAAGTGGGATGAATTTAAGGTAAGAGAATGAGTATAATAATTAAATATTAAAAAATATGGAATGAGATGAAAAAGGTGGGATGAGCCATTGAAAATATTCTAAAATAAACAATTATGGCCACACCCTGAGGACAAGCCTGGGCAAGAGCAACACTTTAAGCCTCCAAGACGCCCAAAAGAAATGCGCATCAATTTCAGAGCCACCCACTACAATGTGAAACTGTATGGAGCCAAAAGATTTAAGCAGGAGCTAACAGCAAAGAGACAAAACATTTTTCATTATTCTTGTACACCAGTTTAATAGAGATTCGATCTGAACCTATCATCGAGTAGTGTACCTGAAAAAGGAAAAGATATTTTGGTACGTAGTGTTATGGGTGAACCAATAGGTGGATATGTTTCATAAATTAAGGTCCCACATTTGTGGTAGGTAGGAACACAAAATTCGGCTGCTACTTGAAACTCTCCGCATGAACCAAAACGACCTAATCATTATATTCCAACACTTAAGCAGCCGCCTTCACCCTCCTTTCTCTTGGCCTGCAATGGAGATGGAAAATGGAGTTTCATGGGGCTTCAAGGGAAATGATATGTTGGTAAAGTCGTCGGCAGTGACAGTGAGGGGAGTTCTCAACATTCTGATGTCAAATTTGGACCAAAATGACTCTAGACCAACAATCCCATTAGGCCACGGTGACCCCTCTGCCTTCCCTTCTTTTAAGACTGCTCCTCAGGCAGAAAATGCAATCTCCGATGCCCTTTTCTCTGCTAAGTACAACGGTTATGCCTCCACTGTTGGCATTCTTCCTGCCAGGAAGTAAGCCTTCTTTTGTATTCATGCATGTTCTGTTCAATATGTGATTATTAATATGGAATCCCTTTGCTCTGATGTTATGTAGTTTGGATTTATTTTTATTTTTTACACGCGTGGTGAAATATTGAGTTGTTTGACTATACCTGGACCTTAAATTTGATTCACCACCATCTCTAGGTAGAGTTACATGATGGTACTTTGTGATTTCCTCTGAGTTTTAGGTAATTAGAAGGGAAAAATAATAAAATCTGATTTTACAAAATGATAGGGTGATACTGTATTATGTAAATTCAGGCTATATGGATCCATTTCGTGTCATTGTGTGTGGTGGGATGAAGCCATAAAGGCTTAGTTGTACTGTATTCTCAGGTAAGAAGCTTGGCTATCTTCTCTGTCTCCTAGAGCCTTGTTTTGACAAGGTGACTTTCAGCTCTAACTTGATTATGATACTACTGCTGGTCTCATAATCGATTAATCGCTTGTTCACCCGAAACAAACAAGCATAGGTGTAGTATGTTCAGTAAATCGCAAAAGTTAGGAAAATGAAAACTTATAATGGTTAATTAGTGACGAAGGGAGAATGACGAAAACTTCAAAACTTATATTTATTTACTCACCAGGGTGGTGGCAGAGCACCTTTCACATGATCTTCCTTACAAGTTATCACCAGATGATGTCTTTTTAACAAGTGGATGTACCCAAGCAATTGAAGTCATTTTAACCGTTCTTGCTCGTCCTAATGCCAACATTCTTCTTCCAAAACCTGGTTTTCCTTATTATGAGGCTCGAGCAATGTTCAGTGATGTCCAAATCCGGTATTTTGATCTTCTTCCTGAACAAGATTGGGAAGTAGACCTTGATGCAGTTGAAGATATAGCAGATGAAAATACTGTTGCTATGGTGATCATAAACCCTGGAAATCCTTGTGGGAATGTCTACAGATATGAGCATTTGCAGAAGGTATGTGATTTTTTCTTGTCACTTGTAATTAAAAAGTTACAGGATGCATAGTAAATGAGTTTTGTGTTTTTAAGGTTGCTGAAACTGCCAGGAAGCTTGGGATCTTAGTAATATCCGATGAAGTGTACTATCATCTTACTTTCGGAAGCAATCCGTTCGTGCCTATGGGAGTCTTTGGTTCAATAGCTCCAGTTATTACGGTTGGGTCCATATCGAAAAGGTGGATGGTTCCTGGTTGGAGACTTGGTTGGCTTGTCACAAATGACCCCAACAACATTCTCAAGAAATATGGGGTACTCCTTTTTCGCAATATGGTTTCTTGTAATTTGGACTTCCAGGACATTGAATGGTGACACATTTCTGCTTGAGAACCTTATAGATGCTTTGAATTTCAAGATGGATCTAATTTTCTGTTTGCATCTCTCACTTGTGTGTATTCTTGTATTTCATGTAGTGAAGTTTAATTCTCACCATCTCATAGTTATAACGCTGAAAAAAGTAATGCCCAGACCCTGGATTCATGTAGTTGCATTTGATGCATACCAACGTTCATGCCATAAAATCATGATGACCTTAATTCCATGTGTTGCAGGTTGTTGATTCTATCATTGGGTTTCTCAACATTTCTACCGACCCTGCTACTTTCGTTCAGGTTTAGTGGCAAATTCTGTCCAGCTATGACATTTTACATTTGAAAGTTGAAATGAAGATGCTATAATGTTTGTTAATTCTTTTCAGTCCATTCTTGTCACATTATATATCCTAAGCTCAAGAGCTCTCTCTGCATTTACAGGGTGCTTTGAGTGAAATAATAGAAAAGACGGAAGGAAACTTCTTTTCGAAGATAACTGATTTGCTAAGAGAAACTGCAGATTTATGTCACCGCAAGATAAAGGAAATCCCAGGCCTTAGTTGCCCTAGCAAGCCTGAAGGAGGCTTGTTTGCCATGGTATGATGATTGTCAGAGGTACATTTTCGCATTTTCTGCTGTAAGTCGGTATTAGAGCTAACAAAAGATTATGATTCTAGGTGAAACTAAATCTCTCCGCTCTAAATAACATTGACGATGATATGGACTTCTGCCTAAAACTAGCTAAGGAGGAATCTGTGCTCGTTCTACCAGGTGAGAGTAAACTTGTTGACATTTTCTTCGCGTTTTTCGTTTGCTTATTTATAACTGAGCTGGTTCGTATGTTACAAACTTTCTGTTGATGCTATCATCAGCTACTGTTCCTAATTTCATATGCAATCTTGAATCGTCAAATGTGAAATTTGCTGTGGTTCTTTGTGTTTCTGGTTATTGAAACTTTCCTTAATTTGTATCCTACTACTTGAAGTGCATGTGAAAATTGAAATAATAGTAATGATGATTGTATGTTGGCCAACAGAAAGCAGTACAGAAGTAAAGGATTTAGATTTTATTAAAACAAAATTCCTAGATTAACAATCACTGATTCTTGTGGGATAATGCTCTTGCAGGGATTACTTTAGGAATCAAGAATTGGCTCCGCATAACCTTTGCAGTTGAGCCATTATCTCTCGATGATGGACTCGACAGGATCAAGGCTTTCTGCGAGAGGCATGCCAAGAAACAATAAATAAAACTTGTCTCTTCATTGAGGCTGCCATAGGCAATTTGATCCTAGTATCTGCCTCTTTCGTCAGCTCGATACTACTGCAGCATGGTTTTCAACTCTTCGTTGGATACCATTCTTTCATTCGTAAATTTCAATAAGATACTATAGCCTTCAACAGTTTCCTCATCCCTACTAGGAAATGTTATGGCACTAAGAATTTAGGATCTTGTTACTGATTCTATTCTTTTCATGTTCAGTCGTTTGTTGGTCTGACTCGGACGTTCTAAGCAGGTATATTGTTGGGTTAATAACTGTCTTCCATCTTCAGACTTCCTTTCTTATTAAACTAAATCATTGTGTTTTTAGGATAATCCAAGTATGAGTCCATTCATTTAAAATTATTTGAGCCGTGAGCCCAAGATCCCTTTGTGACATTTTTTGGTTTTGTACCCATTAAAACACATGTGTGCAGTAAACAAAAGTCAAGGGACTTAAAGTGTAATAACTCATTAATAGGAGCTACGGGCGTTAGCAAAAGAGTGATCAGGGGAGGGCAGAAAAATAGGGCATTAGAACAACTCTTTGAACACACTTTCAGAGAAAATTCTTAAGAGAAATGAGAAAGCATTGAGAGCTTGTAATCCTTGTAATCTCGAATTAATATAGAACCATTCTCCAAGCAGGACGTAGGACAATTTGTTCGAACCCGAGTAAAATCCTCGTCTCAATCTCTTCTTTATTTCTTGTCGATTATTCTTATGTTAGTGTATCTCGTATTCGTAGGTGTACAACTAGGGATGATCATGGGTCGGGTCTAATAAGACCCAGACCCGACCCTAAAATTTTTTAGACCCGTACCCAGACCCGATGGGTCTAAACGGGTCTTGGGTCCAAAACGGGTCCTAAATGGGTCTAATATTT
>JAUOBV010000006.1:6177860-6188386 GCA_032360425.1 Rubia occidens
CACTATCAGATATAGGATAGATAATCCCTAATTCTAACAATTTAAGGATTTATTTATGCACAACATCTTTCATTACTGGATTCAACTTCCTTTGAGGATCTCTAGAAGGTTTGCTCTCATGCTCAAGTAGAATGCGATGCATATAGATAGAAGGACTAATACCTTTGATGTCTGCTAGCGTCCATCCTATTGCAGATTTATGTACCCTCAAAAGTCTTAACAGTTTATCTTCTTGTTCCATGCTCAAGTCCTTACTGATGATGACTGGTAAAGTTTCATTCTCCCCTAAGAATGCATACTTGAGATGTTCAGGTAAAGTCTTCAATTCCAGTTTTGGTGCTTTCTCAATCGAAGGAAGGGTGCGTTTAGGAATAGATGGAATGGTCATCTTAGCTGATGTTGATTGGAGAACATACCGCACTTCTGATCTGGATTCGGGCGGTATGGACATACCGACCGAAAACGTCTGGGAGCTGATTTATGGAGTTTCTGAGCGGAATTTGGGCAGTATGGGCATACTGACCAAAAACGTCTGGGAGCTGAAATCTGGAATTTCTTAGCGGAATTCGGGCTGTATGGGCATACTGATCGGAGACGTCTGGGAATTGAAATCTGGAATTTCTGAGCGGAATTCGAGCGGTATGGGCATACTGACAGGAGACGTTTGGGAGTTGAAATCTGGAGTTTCTGAGCGTGAATTATTCAAAGATGTTGTGTTAATTATAAGCAACATTATAGGACATGAATTGTAATCTGTGCACTTGTGACTCGAAGCAGGGATATGAGCTCAATGTAAACAAACCATATACTCCCTCGGTCTTTCTTCTGTGACATTTGGAAGCTGTGAATTCCATATCTGCTTTTTTTGGGGGTAGTTTGGAGTGTTTTCAGCCACTTCCCAGGATCAACATTAGATTACGTACACTGCTTGATTGTCCCTTCTCCAAATGACCTCCATTAGTTCTGTAACCAGGCTATTGCTTGATTTCAGGTTTCTGGTCTGCGCAAGTGAATACCTATAGACTACAAATTTTTCGTGATAATTTATTCGATTGATTTCAATTTTAAGCTTTTGATAGGGTGACGAATAAAGCAGAAAATGGTAAAGTTAGAAGAAAGAAAAACAAATGAATGGTTTAATGAGACATTCAGGAGGGAATTAATATCACCGTGTGGAAGCCTAGGAGAAAGAACTAGGAATGAGATTTATTTCTTATGGTCAAAATACTTGCTTTTGTCAAGGTTTAATTTAGAATTAAACCCATGTTCTTTGAAATGGAGTTTCAAGTATTCATAGCTATATTTCGTTGTTCGTATTGTTTTTTAGCTTGAATTTCTGCTATAATCTGTCCAAATAGCTTACAGCATAACTATTGCAATATCCCTACAGAAATCACACCTACATTTTCTCCTGCATATGGTATTAGGCCCACAAGTAAGATGCATCATTGTCGAATCTTTACTGTAAGGCAAAATATTTCCTGTGAGTTTAGATGATACGCAAAATAATAAGGGGGACATGTAAACTATTTCCTCTTGAGTTACTCACTGAATGAAAAGTAAAAGATAGCTGTTTCAATTGAAAAAAGTGTTTTTATAATACCTACTTCAGTTACTGAGCCCCTTCAAGATCCCAATTTTTTAGTTTCTTCAGTTCAAATCTTTAAGCTTGGATTTTTCAGTCTTGAAAACACCAGAAACAGATACCTGGGAATCATGTTTAATGTTCCTAAAAGGGAAGCTGTTTGGGTGGCTAACAGGGACAAGCCTTTGCATGATTCTTCCGGGGTTCTGACCATTTCAGAAGATGGAAATCTGGTGGTTTTGAACTGGAAGAAGGAGATACTCTGGTCATCAAATGCACCAAATCCCGCGCCAAATTCAACCGCTCAACTCCTGGAAAATGGCAACTTAGTCTTGAGAGACAGCTCAAATGGAAGAAGTATGTGGCAAAGTTTTGAACATCCCACAGATTCATTTTTTGTTGGGATGAGGATTGGTGGGAGTAGAAATGGAACCATCCAACTAACATCATGGAGAAGTCCCTCTGATCCATCCACTGGAAGTATCACATTTGGTCTCAACTCTACACGAATCCCAGAAGTGTATCTATTAAATAGAGGTGTGCTTTTTTGGCGGAGTGGTCCTTGGGACGGCCGTGCATTCATTGGAGGACCTAGTGTTAGGAGTATTGTGTTTGGGTCCCGGCTTAATGTGATCACAGACAGTTCTGGAGAAACATATTTTACTTATGAAAACCGAAATGCAACCAACTTATCGCATTTCAAAATCAACGACTCCGGTAATATTCAGGAGCTTGCTATAAATGAAGAAGGAGAGTGGGTACTAGCATATCAGAGCAAGAGAACTGAATGTGATGAGTATGGTAAATGTGGACCTAATGGGATGTGTGATCATCGAAAGGGTTCCCAAATGTGTACATGTCTGCGAGGATTTAAGCCAAGGAATACGGACGAATGGACTTCAGGAAACTGGATTGGTGGCTGCTTCAGAAAGGCACTGCAAGAGTGTGACAGATCAAACAATTCTGCTGGGAAACAAACTGAAGGCAACGTGTACTTGAAGTTCACAAATGTAAAGCTTCCGGATTTATATAATCTTATGCCAACTTCAGAAGAAGAATGTGGTAATGAGTGCTTGAAGAACTGCACATGCTCAGCTTATGCATATGTTGAGGGAATTGGATGCCTGCAATGGCCTGATAACCTGATAGATATTCAACAGTTCTCCATGCTGGGATCAGATCTGTACCTACGTGTGGCTAATTCTGAACTAGGTAACAACTTACCTGTATTGTTTTTATGAATTCTTTCGTAAGACACCCGTGTAAAATTATTATTTTTTTCCATAATAACTCTCAGATACAGATAATGCAAGGAGCAATAAGAGAAAGAAAGCAATTGTTTCTAGTGCAGTTAGTGCGGGATTTTTATTACTTGCCACATCATTATTCATTTTCTGGAATCGGTGGAATAAGCGTCGAGGTAATAATGCTTTCCCTACAATTTCTTGTTCTACAATAATCTCTGAAGAAACAAGAATGTGAGTAGACATTGATTGAAACAGGGAGAAAGTTCAAAACAGACTTTATATACAATGAGAGCTCGGAAAAATCAAAGCTTGAAGAGTTGCGACTGTACACTTATCACACCCTAGCTAACGCAACAAATCATTTCCATTCCAGCAATAAGCTAGGCCAAGGTGGATTTGGTCCTGTATACAAGGTATGTCGCATTACAAATTTACTAGAGAAATGAATGAGTGAGTGGAAAAATAAGTGAAGTCTTTAACATTGCAGGGGCAGCTCTTAAATGGTCAGGAAATCGCAGTGAAAAGGCTTTCAAATTCTTCGAGTCAAGGGATGAAGGAGTTTGGGAATGAAGTTACCCTCATTTCTAAGCTACAACATTGCAATCTCGTTAGACTGCTTGGTTCTTGCATTGAAAGAGCGGAAAAAATGCTAGTCTACGAGTACTTGCCAAACAAAAGCTTGGATACATATATATTTGGTTAGTTGATCACTGTTCTTTCACTGTACTGAGTTAATACAGTTTCGATATTAGCTCTGTGCATTTTACAGAACATATGATATCGTACTATGCATTTTGGCAATCTTCAGATTCAGGAAAACAAGACTTGCTTGATTGGAATAGAAGGTTCAGCATCATCGAGGGGATCAGTAGAGGTCTCCTTTACCTTCACAGAGATTCAAGATTGAGAATCATCCATAGAGATCTGAAAGCGAGTAACATCCTCTTAGATGAGGAGTTGAATCCTAAGATATCAGATTTTGGATTGGCAAGAATATTTGGAGGAAAGCAGGATCAAGCCAATACAAACAGGGTTGTGGGAACATAGTAAGCACATATACTATTCTATAACAGTTCCTCTTCTAAAATCTGAACACGCTTTGTGAGAACATAGTAAGCACATACTTATGCACATTCTAGTCTCATCCGTTCCTGTTTTTTGTTCTAAATGTTTGGGTGCAGCGGTTACATGGCTCCAGAGTATGCATTGGGAGGAAAGTTTTCGGAGAAGTCAGATGTCTACAGCTTCGGAGTGCTGTTACTGGAGATTGTAAGTGGGAAGAGAAACACCAGCTTTTATCGTGACGAGGAGAATCTTAGCCTTGTTGGATATGTAAGCTTCTTAAAATTCTCACATGTTTTTCCTGCATAGTTGAATCCAGTATTTTGATCAATTGTCAAAAAAAATCAGGCCTGGAGACTGTGGAATGAGAATGAAGCAGTGAATTTGGCTTTTACAGAACAACTTGATCCAATTGTTGAAATGGAAGTACGGAGATTTGCCCATGTTGGACTGTTGTGCGTTCAAGACAACCCAAATGACAGACCAAATATGTCGAATGTGCTTTCGATGCTCAACAGTGAAATCGCGGATCTTCCTCCTCCCAAATTACCAGTTTATACATCTACATTTTTGGTCTCGGAAAACCATGACAATCCGCAAAGCAGGCCTTCAAATAATGGCATTACTTTGACTGAGCTTCAAGGCAGATAATTCGCTGTTCTGGCGAACAGAAAAGGAAAGAAATGATAGCTTGCAGTTGCAGCCAAATTGTATCCCTCTACCAATTCTAGTAATTATCATATGGTTTTCAGATAGTCTTTTTACTTCTGTTAAAGAAAATTTATCAAATCTCTCCAAGCTTAGTGAAAATAAAATTTTACCCTGTATTTTTAGCAGTTATCACTTATCATGCATGTGCATGGACCAACCTTTTCAGCAATAACAGCTCTCAGCATCCCCACTGAAATAAATGAAAAGCAGCCATTCATACAATGTTTTCTGTTTACATATTCTACTTATTGCACTTGCACCAATAATTCATTAGGATCTGGTAGTGTTACCAAATTTACATATAACTATGGCGTATAAAAGTTGATATTTACAAAATGTGCGTATGTTACATTGACTCTAAAAATATCTATGGTATGATACTCCTGCTTATTAATATTAACTGAAAATAGTGCTCAAATATCTATGAAAATTTCTATGGCATGTCCCACTTTCTGGTCCTCCACTGCTGTTATGTGACAACAGTAGTGCTATTTTCCTAGCCCAGAATCTTGTTGCTCACAAGAGAGCGAAGCACATCGACATCGATTACCATTTTGCCCGAGAGCTGGTCGCTTCTGGGAAGTTGCGTGTCGCCCATGTCTCCACTGCTCTTCAGATTGCCGACATCTTCACTAAGGGCCTCTCTCGTCCTTTGTTCGAGTTCTTCAGATCCAAACTTTGCGTCGCCGAGCATCTGACGCTTCGCTTGAGGGGGGGTATTAGAGTAAATCAAGTTTCTGATTAGATTTGATTAGGCTAGTGATTGATTCTAGATAAGGATGCTGACTAGAGTAGTCTATCTCATTGTACTCTTTAATTATTCCAGTTACGAATACAAACTTCATTACGGGAAAATACATTCTGTCAGATCCCTCTTATATTTGGCCATTTGGTCACAATGCCATTGATAGTAACTCCACATCAATCAGAGTATTGAGGTGTTGAAAGCCATTGTAGATCTCAACGATTCGGTCTATCGCAACAGTTGAGTGGTTGACCATTGCCTTGTTGAATACCTCATTGAATCTGGGGTCTATTCCGGGGTAGTCGAATGCATGAGTACCATGCACTCTATCGAATGGAACTCCGCCTTCAACAACTGCGTCTTTCAACTGATACCTGCAGTTTTGCTCAGAAACAGGAAAGCTTCAGATAAAGTACCATTTGTATACTTAATGAAATTTAGTTGAGCAAACTGAATCAAGGCATGATGCATGAGATTGGTTTGGGCGTATAAATGCTCGAGTTGAAGGAGGCAATTAAAAATAAAGCTAAGTCCAAAGGTGATAATATAGCATTCAAAATTATTGGGTTTATTTTGGACCTATTTAAGACTTTGTTCAGTAGTATAAGTAAATCTAGCTTATTTTGAAAGCAATGGGAGACCAACTGCTGTTTTTCCCCCAAAAATAGCTTATGCTTTGAAAAACTATTTTTTTGCACTTTATCAAACATCAAAAAATATTTTGCTTATAAGCACAGCAGTTAAAAAGCTCTACCAAACAGAGCCTAAGTGACCTTATCTATATGTAACCTTGAATAGAGGACATTTACAAGTTGGTTGACGAAGGACCTACGTTCAAATATAATTAAGTTCATTAATTATCTTTTATTGTAAGGGGATGTTTTCTGCAATTAAAGTTCTTCCCCTGAATGAAAGTTGACTTCTTTTTGTCCGTTAGTTTTAGCCGCCTCTGCCACCGTGAAATTTGCTTCCTGAAATTCTGCAGTTTGTCACATTCTGTCACTGACAAAATTCCGCTGGCTGATGTGACTCTTCCATCATTCGCTCTCTGCTCCTTTGATGTATCTCAAATCAGGTCTTTTTCTTCCTACCTCACTATTTCTTCTTCTTGTGCTTTTGTTGCTGTTGGGTATATTTCGCATATTATTTTTGACGATTCGATTAGGGACTCTAATTTTCCCTTTTGGTCAAGGTCAGTTGTTGGGTTAGCTTTCCGTCCTCAACCTCTGCTTCCCTTACATTCACCGGCACTGAATTCCATTGGACCCCTCTGGGTATGGTTTAACGTAAATGGATGGAGCGACTAAAAGGCGGAAAGCTTATGGTCAGATTCCCGCGAAGGAGAAGGCGAGGATGCTCGCCAGGAGACGGCTTGCTTATGTCGACAAACGAAAGGCTGCACTTGAAACAGGCTGTCGCACGGATTCCCTCAATACCTTGTCTATTGGTTAGTTTGAGTTTCACCTGTCTATTTTTTGTTGTTGCTGTGTATGATTTACAGAATTTGAATGTTTTTTTGTTCGTTTGTCAATGTGTGGTGGTTTTTATTCTATGGTTTAGTCATCTCTGAATCTATGTTAGGTGAAGTATACATCAATAATTCTAGCGCTGTTGAGTTAGCTGTTGGTTCTTTTGCCTGTTAGTTACTAATAAATGGTGAAGGAAATTTAATATTAACAAATATGCCTAGGCACTGACTTTGAGCTCTGTGTAGTCCTAATATTGCTTGATTGTATTTTTATTACTGCCTGGTAGATGATCCACCTGAAGATTGTTGTAGAGGAAAATGAACAAGGAAATTTTACATTAACAAACTTGCCTAGCCACTTATTTTCACCTTTGTCAAGTCCTAATATTGCTTGAATGTACTTTTATTAATGGTTGGTAGTTTATTCGGATGAAGAATGTTAGTGAGGAGAAATGAACATTGAATCGTTGGAAAAATGGAAACTGGAAGCATTTAAAAGAAAATTTTCCTTACCTTCCTAAAATCCACTTTCTTGGCTGGCAGCAATACTCGAAATTCATTTGTGAGGGACCAATTTCAGCTAAATTTTAGTTTTAAAACTTAAGGAATTTGCTGAAACACACAATGGAAATCCTTTTAAGAAGTGCCAAGTTATAGAGTAGAAGAGTTGCGGATTTATGGCCTGTGATCAATTGAGACTCATTGTGAAAAACCTCATTAAGTACGGGGTGTTGAGCAACATTAGAAGGCATACATTAGGAAGTTGAGAAACATTAAATACCAGTTGTCGATTTACAGTCAACTTAGGCTGTCGATTCTCTCGGTGTAAACGACCTCCATCATCAAATGAAAAAATTTTCACGTCGGTCTATCCAATATCATTCCTACAATGGATGGATCATTTTCTTCATAAAGAAGGCTGCAGTAAATGGATTAGTCATGCATTGATTGCCTTGAATGTGCAAATTAGACCTTTCATATAGCTTTCCTCTCTGATGATGTATTATGTATTTTGTTGACACTGAATATGTTGTTTTTGTTTTACCTAATTTTATATTAATTTTGTCGCACATAGCAACTTGCCCTTACAGCTGTTTATGTAAAAGTGAAATTGGTATACCTCATGATATTGGTAGTTTTTCTCTGTTTATTGTCTTTTTTCCAGGTTTGAAGCCCCTTGTTTAGCTGGTCACTTTAAGCATAATTGTACTGTAGGGTTGTAGGTTGTAGTGAATTGTAAGTAGTGGAGGAGAATTGTATTAGCAGTAAAGTGAATTCTATAATTTCTTCTTAGGTGTTTGAATTGCTAAAAACAAATTTGCCTATAGTAACAAGTCTTGAAGTTCATATGTTTTAATATCTGGGTATACAGTTTAGAAAGTCAGTTTTTGTGTTAAAAAGACAACATACTAGCAAAACTTTAAAAAAATGTCACCATCTGCACCAGTACAAAACCCCTTCTAAGAATCGTAAGTAAATAAGATATGTAATTAGAATCATATATTAATATTCAATGTTGGAACTCCGCAGAGATAAGTTTTTGTTCTTTTTAATTTAATTCCAAATGGTTCTCTAATTTTACCCTTGTTGATGTAATTAGGGTTCCTATATGAGCTGCTTAACTTATTGAAAGCTTCTGGCTACAACCTAAGCTGTTGTGTTGCTTCCGGCCTGTTATTTGAGGAACCTAACTTTTTGTTTCTTTTCAACTGGAATTTTTTATGCAATATTTCACCATTCTCCTTTAACATGGATTGATACGTTAGATTTGTCCAGTAAAGTAATAGTTTGTTACTGACATAAGCGATGAACTTGGCTGTCTGTTTAGTTTTTTTGTTAAGAGGCAGAGAAAGGGTTCAGTTACAGTAAATATCATTTATTTTAATTTGAAGTCAGTTTTTCCTTTTTCTAATATCAGTGTATTCAGCCTCATTGTTTATCATTGTAGCGAAATAAACAAATACAAACTAAAACATTTCTGGAGCTAATATCTCTATTGAACGCATGACTGTGGTTTTATTATTAATAATGCTTTTATACTTTACAACTGATTGATTGATTAAACTGATGGTTTGCCTTGAAATTTGATCTTTTGGTGTAACTCTGGCCGCTTATCACTGTCCTGTTAAATTTTTGGTTGGCATCGTTAGTTAGACAATGTACCAATGTGAAGGATCTTACCTGCAGGTTCTCCACTAACAAATGCATGTAAACCATGTCGCAGTGAGTTGACAGTTAGTAATGCTTGAGCCTCTGATGAATTAACACTATCAATGGCAAAATTTTATCTCCTACATCATCATAAGCATGAAATGCATAGTTTCAGAAGTGTCAAGCAAATCACGATTGCCTTAAAATTTCATCTTTTGGTGTTACTCTTCCCGTTGGAGACTGGTCTTGCCTCTATGTAATTATCCATTTGCATTAATTATGATTATGTATTATGTATTTTTGTGACATTGCATATGTTGTTTATGTTTTGAGTAATTTTATATTAGTTTGTTGCACACATCAACCTGCCCTTACAGTTGTTTTTTAATGCAATGCAGAAGTGACTTTGAAAAGTCCTTTCAATGGTTGAGTGCGCAAGTAAGACTTCCTGGAAATATTGTAACTCATATTGGTCTGACAGATCAAGTCACTCAGTTGAGGATACTGCGGAGCTGGTTATAGAATATAAAGAACTTTAAATAATAAGGCGAGGTTAATGCAAATAGCAGCTTTGGTCTTAAAAATAAATGCATTTAATAACTTATAGCAGTAAATTTAAATCTTATTTTATTTTACATACCTGCATTATTCCACTGCTGTAAATGTCTTCTGCTTTTTTGCTTATGTATAAATGACTTCTGCTCTTTTTGGTAGCCATTTAAATTCATTAAGTGTTTCCTTTCATAACTGAATTTTTTTTGCCTGCCTTACTCTTTGTTGCACCATTGTTTCCAGAACAAAATTGTCGCGATCAACATCATGTCTTATGGCTTATGTGATCAAACAGTTATTTGTTATGTATTAGTGTATAATTTGTCAATGATTTTTTTTATTACACTTGCATTATATATTACTCAGAGTTGTACGTTTATGTCATACTTTTGTCTTGGAAAGTGGCATTGCCTCTCAAATTGTTAAGTGTTTGATTAGTGCTTAGGATTAACTGTTAACTATGAATACATGTAAACTTCATCTTGTCGTTTTCAGGACTTTACATTTTCGATATGAACTAGGATTTTTTTGGTTGGTTTAGATTGGATTAGACTCTCCTAACTTATGATGGAAAGAATGAGTGAGTTGCGGTGGAAAAATTCACTACTTATGATGTTTTTGGTTTCCATATTGAAATTTGGTTGATTATAATATACTGTATGTTTTTGGGCGGCATCAGAGCAAGGGAATGTTGATGTATTTAGGTTATGATAATTGTGTATAATGTTGTGAATTTAATAGAATGTGGAAAATTTTCCGACCACGGTGTATGATTAACAGACTAAGTAACTGAATATATATATTGAATGTTTGCTGCCAGATAAATTAATAGGTCAGATTTATTCTGGGTTATTGTAGTATTGGCTGACTTCGCATTTTTTGTTTTATTCCGCAAGTGTTGTTCCATTTTCAGTTGCTCCATTCATTCCATTTACAAAATTAGATGTTGCTTACTGTTGCCCTTTTCCTGCATTTTCAGTGAGTTTCAACGATGGCGGTACTAAT
>JAUOBV010000006.1:6237754-6250484 GCA_032360425.1 Rubia occidens
TCTTATTTCCTCTCCTATAATTGGGCCGTCAAACCCATGCGTTATCAAATCCCCCCCAGCCGATGACCCGGTTAGCTGAGTCGACCAGAGACCATTGGCTGAGTTTGAGCCTAGATGTTTTTAGTCCTTCATGCTTAAGATTCCTAGGGAGCGGGTAGCGTTCCTGGGACCTGTTTCTTGTCTTCCTTGGGGATTTTGGCGGTCCTTTTTGGTTTTCAAAACCGCCCACTAACACACGATCCCTTTTTCATTAATGCGTTATTAGACGGTTACACTACCTGTCTGGATGTCTGCCACATGTCCCCTTCTGACAGTTTTCCGCATGCTGGCTACGTAACTTTCGCCCTCTCCCTAGACAGTTATCATCACTCTTTTTTGTCCTGTCCCATGAGAAATTAATTGTTCCTAGCCGATTTATTTTTCCTTCCCCTTTCTGCCTATTCGTATCCTTCACCATTTGCTTTCGTCGGCCTTTCCTTGTTCTTCCATCTATCCTCCCAAACACTCTCGTCCAGACTTCGGCTTCCTGAGGCCTTTAGGCCTTCTCCAAGTACCCTCTCTGTTTTTCCTATCTTCCTTCCTTCTCTCATTGTACTTCGCTACCCTGGTTTCTACCGTTGGTCCCCCTAAGGCAGACTTGTATTGTGACACCACTAATCCTGAATTCCAGGCAACTCTCAGTTTGAGGCCACCTTTAATGGCCAAGAGGTCATTTTTCATGACATCCGGGATCACGTTCTATTACCCGGTGTCAGCCAGACAGTGTCAGACGTGCCTGCGAGCATGGTCGTTGTCTATCTCGTGACTTTTGAGCACGACTGCCTCTGTTTCCCCCTTTCTTCTTTCTTTTAGGCCGTTCTGGCCTTCTATGAGTTAGGGTTGACTGACCTCCCACCTAATTCCATTCGTGTCATTTTGGGCTTTGAGGTATTATGTCGCCTCCTACATATTGAACTTTATGTTACTCAGTTTTGTGTTTTTTGCCACTCAGCCAGGATGCCCCCTAACTGGGCTTTTCTGAAGTCCCGGCAGGATGGGGTCAAACTGCTAACCGACCTCTCCACTCGTGTTGAGTGGAAACAGTGGTTCATCTTCGTGGACGAGGAACTTGTCCTAGGCTTGGATGGGGTCAAGAGGGTTATTTATCCCTCCGGCCCGAAAAATGGGTGGGGGTTTCGCCCTAGCGCCATTCGAGACGGCAGCCCGGCAGCCCTGCAGCCCTTCATCTCTTGTTTTGAGATCGCGAGTGTTAGATGCGACCACATCCTGCGAGACTTCACCCTTTGTGTCGTCGACCTACCGTATTTTCCTGGTAGCATTTCTCCCAGTAATGGTCTCGCCGATCTGAGTGGTATAGGTTTATTGTGTCCTTTTCGCTATTTAGCAGGGACGCTAATTCTGTTTTTCTTTACATATTTCTAACCTGTTTGCATTCTTTCTTTTGCAGAGATGTTTGTGGCTACTTTTCTCGGCGACCTGTCTAGGCTTCCTCCCCGGGCTGGGAGCAATCGTCCAGCCTCCTAAACTAATGGCGCAGCTGGGGTCGTGGACCAAAAGGTTGACGCAATTGGCGTCTCAGACACCGAGGTGAACGAGGATGAGCCTGCCCTAAAGAGGGCTCGTCGCCAATTAAGGAGGAGAACTGAAGAGAATGGAGCGGGTCCCAGTCTGCCTCCTTGTGCCGTGATCTTTGAAGAGGTTCTGGAGACGCTAGCCTCCGGTCAGCAAGAACTTGCTTGGGCCACTCGTCCCGCCTCAGCGATTCCCTTCTCACCTCTACTAGGTGCTTCAGAGTCACCCTCTTGCTTTGAGAAGAGCTCTGTGGGATGTAAATTGTGTCCTCTCCACCGGGTTGCCTTTCCTCCATTTCTTTCAGCCTCCTCATCATTTCCTTCTGGGATGCCACTATCGTTTCAGGCTTGTCCTCTTGCGTTACGTCTTCCACTGTCACCTTGTTGTACAGGTTTTCCGGTATCCGTGCCTCCATCTTCTCCATGTTGCGTGGATGCTGAAAGTTGATGCGTTCCCCACAGACGATGCCAATGTTAATGCCGAATCTTGTGATATGTTTAGCGATGATCCACACTAGTCCAATATACACTTGAACCTACAAGACAGACTGACTGAGGTCAGGCAGGGAAGCGCAGGGTCGTGCATGCTCCGATGCTCCGGTTAGCCATTATTTCCATGTAGAAGCGTAACAAGGTATTCGTGATCTGATAGTAAATATTACCTTGGTTCTCGGTTATTCCGCTCGCTATATGGGTTTGGTGGCTGACGGGACAGCTCCCGTCCTATCTCGCTCACCAACCCTCAGCTTTGTTCGTTGACTAAGTCTTGGGCTAGCGTCCATGTTAGGCCACGACTTTTAGTAATTGGATTTTCAATCCCATACATTATCATAAATCAGTTAGCTGAATTAGTTACTCCCTCCGTCCCATTACTTTTGACATATTTACTTTTTCACAGTTTCCAAATACCATCTTTGACCGTCAATATCTCTAGCTATCTATACCAATTCAGCATAAAAATTAATATTTAAAAAATATATGTTAAGACGAATCTAACAATATTTCACATCATATTTCTATTTAAGTGACCAATTGTTGTGCGATGGAGGGAGGAGACTTGGAACATTCCTACCTATAGTCTGTATGTATAGGGCGGAGACTTGAACCATTCATACCTATAGTCTGTCATACCTATAGTCTGTATGTATAGGGCATTGTACATTCGGTTTATAAAATCAGAAAATCTTTTCCCCAATTTTATACACTCTACTGTGTGTTCTTGTTCATTTTCTTCGACTAAAGCTTTTCCTCACACTGCTGTGTGTTCTTCGTTAGAACCTTTTCCACACATAGCTAGTTAGATTCGTAGAACGGCGAAATGAGTTGGGATGTAGGAAAATTCAGGCACCATGTGAAGGGAATGGCAAGTCTGACTTGCTTTTTCCATTTGTTTTTTTTTCTAGCTTCAATCCCTTTTCAAGATTGCAGTGCTGTGGACACAATTTCAGCTATACATCCCCTTCAAGACCCTAATTTTATATTTTCATCAGGTGGAACTTTTAAGTTGGGTTTTTTCAGTCCTGGAAACACCAGCTCCCGATATGCGGGAATCATGTATAATGTTCCTAAAATGGAAGCTGTATGGGTGGCTAACCGGGACCAGCCTTTGCGTGATTCTTCTGGGGTTCTCACTATTTCAGAAGATGGGAATCTTGTGGTTTTGAATGGGAACAAGGAGCTTCTATGGTCATCCAATGCGCGAAATCCGGCGCCAAGTTCCAGTGCTCAGCTGTTGGATGATGGTAACTTAGTCTTGAGAAACAGCTCAAGTGGAAGAAGCGTGTGGGAAAGTTTTCTGATTCCCACTGACTCTTTTTTAAAGGGGATGAGGATTGGTCGAAGTGAAAATGATGCCATCCAACTAACAACCTGGAAAAGTCCCTCTGATCCATCCATCGGAAACTTCACTTTAGGTGTCCGCCCTCTCCCCATCCTAGAAATGTTTATTTGGGATAGAGGTGCCCTGTATTGGCGGAGTGGTCCATGGGATAATAATGTATTCATAGGAGTACCTGGAATGAATCCTGCATATGGGTCTCGGGTTCACGTGGAATCAAACAATGCTACAGAAGCGTATATTACCTATGACAGCTTTAATGAAACTAGGTTGATGCATTACAAATTCAGTTACTCGGGTGATTTTCAACAGCTTTCTTTGAATGAAAAGGGAGACTGGGAAATAGCTATTCGACTGCAGACAACTGAATGCAATGTCTACGGTAAGTGTGGATCTAATGGGATATGTGACCCTGAGGTTTCACCAATTTGTTCATGTTTGCAAGGATTTGAGCCCAGAGATTGGGAACAATGGACTAAAGGAAACTGGAGTAGTGGCTGTGTAAGAAAGTCACTTCTTCAGTGTCAGAGAAACAAGTCTGCCGAGCAACAAGGTGAGGGAGATGGCTATTTGAAGTTCATGAATGTAAAAGTTCCAGATCAGTACATCCTCATACAAACTTCAGAACAAGAATGTGGTAATGAGTGCTTAAACAAATGCTCCTGCTCAGCCTATACATACGTTATAGGAATAGGATGTTTGCACTGGGATGAGGGCCTGATAGATATTCACCAGTTCTTGATGCGCGGGTCAGATCTATACCTACGTGTGGCTCATTCTGAACTAGGTAACATTATTTCTGATGAATTTGTAATCTTTGCATATTGAAGGATGGCACGTTCGTCATTCTTTGAATGATCGTCACGTGAGTCCATTGCTCGAGATCATCAAACATTTCATGAGCATGCTCTTTTCTTTGAAATTTATATACATGCCTGCACATTTTAAAATGCAGATAATAGTGGGATTAACCATAAAAAGAAGGCAATAATTGCTTCTACAGTTACTGCAGGGTGTTTAATCCTTGCTGTATCCTTATACATAATGTGGAAATGGCGGATTAAGCGTAGAGGTAATAATCTTAATTTGTCAACAAGTTTCTGTCAGTATCCATAATGCATTTCCTTCAAATTTATGTTCTCAAATCCGGAAAGTGTTCAAAACAGAATCCATGCTCGGTGAGAGTTTGGAAAAATCAAAGCTTGAAGAGCTGTCACTGTATAGTTACGAGACCCTAGCTACTGCATCTGATCATTTTCACATCAACAATAAGCTTGGCCAAGGAGGCTTTGGCTCAGTGTACAAGGTACATGTCTGGCGTTGTTTTCCAGAAAATCGCTAGGCGTTAGCATGATTCAGTGGACAGATAGACCAATTCTTTAACCTAGCATAGCATTTCTGCAGGGTAAGCTCTTAAAAGGCCAGGAAATTGCATTGAAAAGGCTTTCAAACTCATCCAGTCAAGGGATTAAAGAGTTTATGAATGAAGTCATTCTCATTTCTAAACTGCAACACCGCAATCTTGTTAGACTCCTAGGTTGCTGTGTTGAAAGAGCGGAAAAAATTCTAGTGTATGAGTACATGCCGAACAAAAGCCTTGATGCATATCTATTTGGTTAGTTGATGACCCTTCTCTACATTAAGGGTGCTTCTGGTTACTTGAGTTTCAGTTTTATCCCCATGTTTTTTTGATAACTTGTATTGCCAATCATTTTGCATCCTTCAGATTCTGGTAAAGAAAATTTACTTGATTGGAAAAGAAGGTCTACCATCGTTGAAGGGATTGTTAGAGGCCTCCTCTACCTTCACAGAGATTCGAGACTGAGAGTCATCCACAGAGATCTAAAGGCAAGTAATGTCCTCCTGGATGAAGAGATGAATCCCAAGATATCAGATTTTGGTTTAGCAAGAATTTTTGGAGGCAAGCAGGATCAAGCAAATACTGACAGGGTTGTAGGCACCTAGTAAGCACACACTACTTGATTGAAACTGTTATCTTGCATAAAAATATTATGTATATTAACAGTCATATAACTTTACCGAAATGGTTCGATGCAGCGGCTACATGGCTCCAGAGTATGCGATGGGAGGAAAATTCTCCGAGAAGTCAGATGTCTACAGCTTTGGAGTATTGTTACTAGAGATTGTTAGTGGGAGGAGGAACACTAGCTTTTATCATGACAAGGATAATCTAAGCCTGTTAGGATATGTAAGCTTCTTAGAATCCTGATATTCTCATCCACGAAAAGTTCAGCCATCTCACTTGCATTTGCTAGTTTAATCCAGTAATTTCATCTCGCTGTTCCAAAATTTTCAGGCCTGGGAACTGTGGAACGAGAATAAAGCAGTGAATTTGGCATTTACAGAAATAATTGATGGGAGTGTTGAAATGGAAATCCAGAGATGTGTCCAAGTTGGTTTATTGTGTGTTCAAGACTCCCCAAATGATAGACCGAGCATGTCTAATGTTCTTCTGATGCTCAGCAGCGAAATCCGAGAACTCCCTCGTCCCAGGTTACCGGTTTATACCACGTTTTCATCCTCTGAAGAACAAGATTATCCCAAAAGTGGACATTCAAATAATTATGACAGTTTAACAGAGCTTCAAGGCAGATAGCTTCTATACACTGTAACTTGTAGCCCAATGATCTCCGAAAGTTTTTCTTCTTTTATTTGAATCCTATTTTGGATTTGCATCTGCATCTGCAAGTAGGTATGGTGTGGTATTTTTGTATTTGACCTCATGATACTTGAAGTTGTATCCATTTAGCTCAGTCTTATTTTTTCATGACGATCAATTTATTTTTTCTGGCTATCATTGAGGGCTCTGCTACCTATTATATTTTGTGGGGGTGGGCGTCGGGTTGGTTTAATCGGTTTATGGTTTATTCGGTTTGGGTTATTCGATTTTGCCACTAAAAAACTCAAAACCGAAATCGATCTGAATATGTTGAAAAATCAAATTATCCGAATCGAATTCAAAATTCAGTTTCGGTTTGAATTCGGTTTCTAGATGAATAAATCGAATTCGTGGGATTTTTTTAAAAAATTAATAAAAATATATAATCTGCCTTAAAATTCTATATAAATATGTAATTAATTTTTACGTCATTAGACTCAAGTGTTTAAAATTAAAATCCAACAAGTACAATACTAATTCAATCAAAAGATATTTAGAGTTTTAAAATTATATTATTAATATATGAGTTCGTCTTTTGAAAGACGGTCTTTGCATAAGTTATGTAAACACCAAGGTTTAAAGTGTAAATTAGAATTAATGAAGATAAAAATTTTGGGTTGCATGAATCAGGTTATAAACTTTATAACTATTACACGTTTCATAATAAATTTTTAACATTGCAACTAAGATCTTTTACCTTTTATTATTGTAATTAAACCCCGTCTTTCCATAAGGTTATGGAAAGACGGTCTTTCCCAAGATTTTGCCTATTACGAATACATGTTAGAATATATTAAAATACATAAGTTTGATATGAAATTGAAACATTAATTGTATTGAACCTATATTGCCTACGTTTTACTACATTAACACCGTCAGGGTAACTAGGGAAATGACAAGTCTGTTCATCTACATGCTGAAAGTCCATCAATAACTCTATTTGTCATATTACAACCAATACACAGGAAAAAAATAATTATGTTAGAATTGGGAAGTTCCCAAATGAAATACACATAATATAGTCATACGCAGACGACATTAATATCAACATGGAAAAAGTAACTGACCTGCTTTAAAGCGACGTATATGCATGAGTGACCGAAGTCGAAAAGTCTGACTGACGATTGACGTCAGACATTCATAGATATTTCAATCCTTTCCTAGTCATATACCATGTCTGTCAATGTTTGGTACCATATCGTATGAGATGATTAACTGTAACCGACGTCGCACATTCAAACTGTGTTCATACAAAGATGTAGTTATTGTCCACAATCAGCCCTAATCTAAGCCTTTTTTTCCATTCCTTACAAAAATGGAATTATCTTGGAAACACAAACAATATACACTATATAACATGTAACGCAATCATCATACATCATAGATATATTCAATCATTGATCAATAAGAAAAATAACATATTTAAGGTATGGTAATATTATTTCTAAATGACCATGGAATGGATGGAAAACTACCTCAATTAATTTGAACCCGGAGATGCTCCATCCTCGGATACTTGTTGATGTTTGGGAGAAGCAATTTGATTGAGCTCTTTAGTTGTTGTAATGGTGTGAATGGAAAGGATGGTCTGGAGTTGGGTTTGGAGGAAGTCTGTTGGAGGTGGGAAATTGGTGTTGGTGCTGAATATTATTGACACGAAAAAGGGTTGGGGAATGGGTAATTTTGATTAAAATTTCAGGCTTAAATTTTTTTGTTCCCACTAAAAATTTTAGGTTGGCCAACGTCTGTAGGATGTCAGTTTAGGGTTTGTTTTGTGCGACACATTTTGTGACGTCATACATAAGGGCCACAGTCTAATTTTTGAAAAATATCTTAAAATACTCCTTGTTAATATTGTGGCCCCTTCCTTCAACCCATTTATGCCCAAATCAGAAGAACATTGTCCTGAAAATGTGATTAAAAAATGTTATCTCCAATTTTGCATTTCTACTTCTCCCACTTATTTGGAGGGACCTAAGTGTCAAAATTAAAAAGTTCATCGGTTGTCCCAAACTCGATTATAATCGTCCCGAAAAGAAACTTTGTCACCCACAGTCAAACTTATAATAATCGAGGTTGATAAAGAAACTGGTCTTATTGAACATAGACTTACACAAGTTCTTCCGAATGACCCTTGTATACGTATAAGTAATCATCTAAGTACAATATACTTTATACCATGTACTAGCTCTTTCTAAAATTTGATGGATGGAATTTTATTATTTTTTTATTTCATAAAAAACCAAGAATACGATATTTAATTTGATTTTATGTGGTGGAAATTATGATTCTCATAATGCTTATCGTAAGGGTATTAATGGAATACTAATAAAAATGATGGACGATTATCCCAGCTTGTTTCCCTTTTAGACAGTATGCATAATCTCCATATCAAACATTTGTCCTTATGTTCAGGTGTAGAGTTCTAAAGCATTGTGAACATGTAAGGAGTTTTGGGTCATAGTGTAATTTTTGCAAAGTTTCGTTATATTTTGTCTGTGAAGATTTTGGGCCCGTACCATTGACCCATGCATGAACAAATCAGACATCATGGTGGTGACTTGGTGAATTAGATAAGGTTATCTCAAATTTTGCATTTTGACTTCTCCCACTTTGTTGGAGGGATCTAAGTGCAAAAATTATAAAGTACACCTGCAGTCCCAAAATTGATTCCAATCATCCTAGAAGGGACCTTTGCCATCCCCAGTTGAACTTATAATCCCTAAAGCCGATAAAGAAATTTTCATGATCCCATGGAGACTTCCACCAAATTTTCTAATCAAGTTTTGCATACTTGTAAGTAATTATCTATAATTTACACTAGACCACGTACTAGAACTTTACAATAATTGATGGATGTAATTTTATTATGTTTTTAATTCATAAATTTGTAATTTCATGTGATTCTATGTGGTGGAAATTATCGTTCTAATAATGCTCATCATAAGGGTATTAATGTAATGCTAATAAAAATGAGGGACGAATACGTATAGAAATTTCACGTGTACCAGGTACTTAGGTTTTCTCACATACCCTCCTCTATGGGTAGGCTGAATTGAGTAGCCAGGAGTGATATCATTCCCCAAATGCTATCATGCCAAATGACCTCGTGGAAATGTCGTAGCTAATTTTCACCTTTATGCATGTGTTAACCAATGCATTCAGAACACTTCTTACCATGTTTTTTTGGTTGATTGCAAATTTTAGTTAGGTTTACACAATAAAGGGTTTAGACGACCATTATTGGGTTTTTTGTCTAAATTCCAAGTTTGTAGACTTAATTGAAGCTAATGGACACTTTGTATTCACGGGCACCTAGATTCTTCTTTGTGACCTTACAAGTAGGTTTCTCATGAGTACTTTTTCATCGTCATTTTGTAGAAGGCCTTCCGCGAGGGTGATAGAAGATATTTGAAGGCATTAGTAAGAATGGCAGAAGATATCAAAGGCCATTTACAAGGATGGTAGTATATGACTGGCCACAGACTCCACAGTGAGGTTATATATTGGAATTGTGCCCGAAAAAGGCTGATTCAAAGTTCAACAAGGCCAAGAACGAAAGTGGTGCCATCCGATCAAGCCATCCAGTCGGTCGACCGGTTGGCACGAGTCATTCATGGAGCCAACACATGCTATGCACAGTCCGTGCAAGTGGCTAGCCCGACCCGTGCAAATTTTACACGAGCAGTGCAAAGACACAGATCGTGCATCTTTCTGCATGCCACTACACCAGTGTTTCAAAATGACACCCAAACGGCTAAGTATGGGGGAGTACCATCCCATTTTCAACGGACCATGCCCTTCCAAGTCCCAAAAGTGAAGCCCAGCTATGTGGCATGAAAAATAGCACGGGCTGGACCAATTTTCTGAACAAGAAGTCTTCCAGCCGACAGGTTGCACCAAATGGCATGTGGTGGGAAAATTAGAAGTTCTGGATAGAGCATCAGCCCATAGGCAGTGCAGGTTCGTGCGACCTACCTTGCACGAGGCTGCACTGCCTATGTCAGTCTGTGCGGGCTACCTTGTACGAGGCTGCACAGATAGTGCCGTGACGTATGCCCAACTTTACACGAGTGTGCATGGACCTTTCCGTTTTCCACTGCCTACGCAAATTGTAGTTGCTAGGGTCCTTAGGATTTTTTAGGCCTTTTGAAGTCTCTATTCCCTATTACTCTCTCCGTCCCATCCAAAATTTGTACTTTAACTATTTACTTAGTCAAAAAAATTTAACTTTGACCTCAAAATTGAATTCATAAATAAGTTTGGATATTGGCGTATGTTATCATGTTGCATTCGTAATATCATGTATTTTTAAAATATCATATTTTCATAAATTGTATTTACACACAATTATAGATATCAATGATCAAACTTTTTTTGAGTTAACTGACAAAAGTCACAGAGTGAAGATTGCCCTGGGAAGGAGGGAGTACTATATATATGGACTATAGGTGTCTAGTAGGGTTTAAGTTTATGCCCAATTTTTATATTCAAGATTAGGTAGAGAGAGAAAATACTCTTCCTTCTCTCTAGGTTCTATTCCTTTATTCTCTTTATTTTTCTCTTGCCCGAAAGTGTTGAATCCAATGAAATACTTGGATTCAATTCTTAGGATTAGTTAATTAACTTTGGGAAAATATTTGTATCCATATATTAATGCTTGTTTTGTGAGATTTTTTATATACCTATTTCTAAGTGTTGAAAGATTATTATGTTGGATTGTTCTTCATGTTCTTATTAATTGCATTATTTTCACACTAAGTTAGCACACACCGTAGTCTACTTTCATTTTGGTGCAATTATTTATACCCTCGGGGAAGGAAATCTAGATGTGTTTGGGGTAACAATAGTCCAAACATGTGTGGGTGTGTGCACGTGAGTTGCCAAGTCAGCATTATAATCGACCATGTACTAGTAAGCCGGTGAGTTGGTCTGAAGGATTACGGGCAGAGAAAGTTAAAGAAGGAAACTATGGTTAACCTTGCAACCCTAGAGCCATCGACAAGATGTTTCACCCTCTTTGCCTTTTTTGGCCTACGGAGAAGCATTCGTGGTGCAGTTCCCGGAACATAATAGCACGGTGGAGATTCAGATCTGCATAGCATATGGGGCTGTTATTACACTTCCTTAATTACGGAGGCGGTACTGGAGGAAGATTACATGTGCACCCTAGGTGACAGGTTTGTGGAAGTGTTGACCATTGACCACACCACGTGCCACAAACACTAGAATAGGTCTATAGTTCTTATATGTGATAAAATCAAGGACCGAAACAACATTAATCATGTTACACAAATATTCCCCAAGTGTTAGTTTATATAGTTTATTTTCTGTTGAATTGCATGCTAGTAGTTTTATTTAAAAAACCCCAATGCTTGTTTTAACAAAACTGATTATTCCTAACATGTGATAAGATTGACAACCATATCGCGGTTGTGAGTAGTTTGTTATTAGATTCCTAACATCTCTATAGACGGCCCGGTACTTGCCACTATTTGCCAATTTTGGTAGTATAGTAGTAGGAACGGGAGAAATAATATAAATTATATATTTGACCCTTAATACTTAGCTTTCTCTTGGTTTAGTAGATCTCCTGTGGTTTATTAAGGAAGCAGGGAGGGGGCCGTTCAAATTTTGGAGCCGTTGCCGGGGATGTTAGTTTAAAGGTCTAGTAGCTAACTGTCATAGCATGTTAGTTGAGTAGTTTGTGTTTTTTTTGTTGGTTTTTGTTGTTGAGCTTTCTTGCTAGTTATTTGGTTACTTCTTACCCTTTTTTCTAGTATTTATTCTAGTTGGATACTATTTTGCTCCCGGTTTATGATACACACACGTACCACTAACTTAAGAGTTTTACATTAAACAACGGAGTACGCTGGTAGTAGGCGACGAAGAAGGAGGTGAACTAGACTGTGACTTCCACAAGAACTAGTTTAAGTAGTTGTAGAGAGCAGAGAAATGACAGAAGATAACCGCATTTTGAGGGAGTTGATAGCTCCTAACTTGGAGAATTAACCCTTTTGAATTGTCTTCCCACCCTCGCCACCCAATGTTACTTGTGAGCTCAAGAGCAGAATGATCTAATGCTTGTTAACTTTCCATGCTTGTGAAGATCCAAACAAGCACTTATCAGAGTTTCATCTTGTTTGTACCAACATGAAGCTGCCGGGAGTCTCGAATGAAGACTACAATTTGAAGTCGTTTCCCATCTCACTTCAGGATGCAGTCGAAGATTGGTCGTACTACCTTCCATCTGGTTGCATCACTTCCTAACATATTTCTTGAGAAATACTTACCAGCTTTAAAGTCTGTGGGGTTGAAGAAGCATCTCTCCAATATATCTCGGTTCGCTAATGAAACGAGTATTGGGAACGGTTCAAGAGGATATTGGCAAGCTATCCAGATTATCTATTCAAGGAGGGAGATTTAGTATACTATATCTTTGAGGGGTTATGTAATGATTCCATGCAAATGGTGAATGTCGCTTGCAATGGTTCAATCGCCAACAAGAGCCCAAGGGATGCAATGACACTCTTTGAAGAGATGGAAAATGGTACAAGGTAGTTTTGTACAAGATCGAGAATGAAAACTGGGGATGAGCCATCTCATTCTCTCAAACTAGAGGAGTAAGTCAAAGCTCTTGCT
>JAUOBV010000006.1:6264927-6278760 GCA_032360425.1 Rubia occidens
CATTGAAATTGATCACAATATTTTCACAAAGTGTATGCATGTTTATTCAATGTAGGACAATAAAAACCACTTTCTATTATTTTCCTAGCGGTCCTCTTCGGCCCAAAATTGTCAGCACATGCATAAGAATGACAAAACGTAAGAATTGAATGCACTTCATTATCGGGGATACATCTCCTAACAACTTTATCTACACAATGTTTCCTGGAAAAGGGATCACCCCACACATAATACTTAACATCACTTCTTAGCTTATCCTTTGGAGCCTCGGTAAAATGTGGAGGTAATTTACCGGAGGCAAGGAAATTCACAATGTTGGCATACCACGGTTGGAGCTTCCCGACTGTGAACAAATGTTCATCACGGAACTCTTCCTGTATTGGCTCCGTCATTGGTGACTTTACTTTAACTTCTCGATATCAAACCAACCGGCTCAAGTGATTGGCTATAAGGTTTTTCGTGCCCTTCTTGTCTCGTACCTCCAAGTCAAACTCACTCAAAAACAAGATCCACCTAATCAATCTTGGCTTAGCCTCTTTCCTTGTCATCGAGTGACGAAGTGCTGCATGGTCAGTGTATACAATAACTTTGGTACCAAACAAATAAGATTCAATTTTTTCTAAAGAAAAAAACCACTGCTAGCGATTTATTTTTCCATGATGGAGTAGTTCCTTTGGTCTTCGTTGAGAGTTATGGATGCATAGTAGATAGCATGAGGCACCCTCCCCACTCTTTGACCATGGCGTAATCGCTTGATCGCACATGATCTCAAAGAGCATGGAACAATCCAGAGGTTGAATGATAGGGACCGAAACTAAACTTTCTTTCAATAAATTGAAGGCCCATTCACAACCCTCATCCACCACAAATTCCACCTCCTTTTGCAACAATTTGCACAAAAGGAGCAATTTTGGAAAAGTCCGGGTTGAACCGGTGGTAGATTCTTGTATGACGAAGAAAAGAGTGCACTTTGCGCACATTAAAAGGAAAAGGAAAAGTTTTAATTGTGTTTATATTTTCCTTGTCTACCTCAATACCCTTAGAAGAGACAATGTGGCCCAATAAAATGCCTTGTTCTACCATAAAATGATATTTCTATAAATTTAGCACAAGATTAGTATCAATGCGACACTTAAGAACTTGTGCTAAATTTGCTAAACAATTGTCAAAAGAATTACCATGTGAAATCATCTATCAACACCTCAACAAAATTGTCAACAATTTCCAAGAAAATGCTTACCATACACTGTTGAAAAGTAACGGGGGGTATTACATAGCCCAAAAGGCATACGTCGGTAAGCAAACGTACCAAAGGGGCACGTAAAGGTGGTTTTCTCTTGGTCCTCCGGAGCTATGACCACTTGAAAATACCTCGAGTACTCATCCAAGAACCAATAGTATGGATGACTCGCAACCTCTCTTAATCAATTTGGTTATGAGGTCGAGGAAGTTTTTATCAAGAGATAATAGATGCTCAAACAAAATTTCAACTGTATGTATTATTACAAGAATCTTAAAATTGAATAGACTATTGAGGTTGGTATCTTTTCTTAAGGGTCTACATTTTTTTCTTCTAAATAGGTGTAACTTTGGTATAATAATGAGTATTTTTTAGCCACATCTGAATTTGTTAAAAATATTTTGATTCTGTCAAGAAATTTCAACTTAATGTACTATTACAAGAATCTTAAAATCAAATAGACCATTGAGGGGGATATCTTTTCATAAGGGGAGGCATTTTTTCATATAAATTGTGTGGGATTATCATGAGGTTTTCCGTGGCCACTTATGAATTTGTTAAATTTATTTTGATTCTGTCAGTAATGTTTGGTTACCAGTTGGTTACTCACGAGCCCAAAAATAGCAAAAACCAAAATTTGTTGATTTTACAAACTCCATTTGGTGCAAGGATATAAAAATCAGTCAAATTCTCTGATCTATTATTAACTCTTACATGCTCTTAGCTTAAAAATAAATATATAAACAAAAAATTTACGTGATTCCTCTTTTTTTTTATGGTAGAGTCAATTGAACTTGCAATATTGTTTACCTAGTTTCTTTTGCCTACATATTTACTTCATATTGTAATTATATTTCGTGCAAATTAATTGAAGATTGTGTGCATAATTTATGTTCATCAGATATTGTTTTGATTTTGTCATCAACACTAGGTAGGTGATTTGATTAGTTTTTCAAATGTTGAAATCAAACTAGATCCGATAATACTTAAATATTTTAAATGAGTGAAAAAGGCTAAAGTTTATTAGGGTTTACAATAAAAAATTGATTATTAATTTGGGAATTTGTGACCATATTTTGTGCAGTTTTTTAGTAGATTTTGTGAAAATTTATCTCCTTATCATCCACAATATACCTGATCGGCCACATAATTATGTACCATAAAGAACTTGGTACATCCACAACAATCTTCATCTAAGAGTCCGCATTTCCATACTCTTTCATTACCCACAATGAAGCTACAACCGGGTTAGAAAAAAGAACCTTTCTGTCGAAGAATGTACACAATATACAAACACAACCAACTAACTCCCCCCAAAACCATACAGTCCTGCAGAATTAGGCTGTCGTATAATTCTTCACTAATTATATCTAAGATCAATGGAGGCTATTAAGCCATTGGTCGCAAACTAATGCAAAGAACACTCGGTAAACACTCCAGCATGGGTGCCATTTTAAAATGAATTAGTGTTCGGCTAAGCATTATATGGGAAATCACGGATCTTCTTTAAAGAATTGTTTTTAAAACTATAGCTTGACATAAGTGAGGATTTTGTTGCAAATGAGGAGGACCAATATTTGTGTGATTCACTAACCTGACTACATTGTAGTCCTTGCTCAAACGATGGTACCCAAACCCATAGTGAAATCTCGTCGCATGGTTTTGTACACAAAATACCCAAAACTCTAATAAGATGTTCCTAGCTGGAGCTTGAGATATCTTGTAGTATTCTTGAATCCAAAGATTTCATATAAATTAATTTTTTGTTCATGTAATTGATGCATACCAGGCCGTTGCAAGAACTGATAATCTTTCATTGAAGAGTTGATAGGGTGGAATTGGTTTGCATAAATAGGTTCTCAAGGATGATAAATATATGAGTTAGTTTAATGTCAAAGTTGTAATTAATATATTTTTCATAAAAGTGTACTTTGATGATATTTTTAACTCTTTATTATTGTTGGCACTAAAAAGTTACTTTTTTTAAAAATTGAGGAACTTGATAGCATATTGTGAGTAGATTTTGTGCACATCGTGTGCGTATCTCTTGCATGAGGGTATGCGGATTATATTTTAAAATTGATTTTGAATTTTTTATCATAAAATTCAAGGCATTCGAGGGTTCTGATAGAACCCATATCCCCTTTAGCAAAGGGTGATAGAGGATGTTCAACCTCCATGCAGCTTTTAAACCCTGAAGTATGAGTGACAAAATGAATAGACAGAGTATGGTTCTTTCCCATGGTGTCCAAAAACAACAACATCAAGAAAATAAGGTTGGAATTAATTCTTGCAAAGACTGTATGGGATAAGATTGTTGGTTGCAGTGAGAAGGTTTACGATATTCTGTCATAGGTGGAACTGCTAAGCAAATGTTTTTGTTCTCTTGTGATTTTATTGCGTGGTCAAATATTTTCAACATTGTAGAGGTCATAACTTAAAATTGAATACCTATTATATATTAATAAAATTTTGATGAATTACAATTGTTAATTTTTTGTAAGTTCATTTTAGCAAATAAAATATTAATAATTCCTTTTCACAGTAACATAATTAAATGTAACAATCAAAAAATAGAATTAAATTAAATATAGTTATATAGTCATTTTAGTGGAAAGTTTGTATTTTACAACCTAATATTCATTTGTAATTTCTTGCATTTGGAATGAGATCAATTGTTGCAAATAAAATGAAGGTGAGATCGAAAGCTTCTTTTACAATAGAAAACGTTGTTGTAATGGAAGAATTTCTACAACCAAAATACATAGAGTAATATTTTCCCTGGGCCGTGCTTGATTAATAAAAAATAATTTTCTCCATTCACATGTTTTTTCCCTTTTAGCTCCCTATACATCATCATTGCACTGAATTTATGCCTCTCTTCATTTGTATCAAGTTTTCTATCCCAGTATCTTTTGTTAGGCATCTTCTCACATTTTTCAGCACCTGTGAACATGAACTGGGAAACCTTACATCCACGATATTCCCCTCTTTGGTGTAGTAAGAGTAGATCCATTTTATCCATAAACTGTTCACTTTCCTTCCAAAATTTCATATCATTTTAAACAAATTTGCTTCATTCCATTCAACCAAGGCTATAATTTTCAATCCAACCTCCTTTTTTGGTTAACATATCTTCTCTCATGCCACCAGAGACATTCTTGTAGTTACATGTCCAATCCTCCATAATCAAAAACTACACATAGCTTCAATATTCCATAGAACTATTTTTTGCATAGGGAAGCTTTAAATCCAGTAGTTTCGAATAGAAAAAGCACACTCCTTGACCAGCCCCCTCATGGAATCGCTAATAAATAACCTTTTCATTGGAGATCTACTAAGTCAAGACAAAGCGTTTCAAAGATTAAAAAAATTATATTGTTGCTCCCTTTCCTACTACTATGTTACCTATGGGGTTGATAGAGGCAAGACCGGGGTTATCCAATGAGATGCTAGGAATCTAAAAGTTAACTACACAAAGCCGCGATCAGGTTATCAATGAAATCATGTGTCAGAAATATCTGTATTGCTAAAATAGGCTTTGGGGGAGGGGTGGGGTTACTAACAACTACTATCATTCAAATCACAAGAGAATAAACTATGTAAACTAGCACTTGGGGAGTATTTGCGTAGCATGATAGGTATTGTTTCGATCCTTGATACCACCACATACAAGATGTACAAGCCTATTCTGGTGTTTATGACACGTGCTGTGGTCGATGGTCAAATCTTCCCCATAACTGTCATGAAGGATGCTCATGTAATTTTTCATTGGCAACCTCCGTAATTAGGGGAGTGCAACAATATCCTTACCTGCTATACAGAACTGAATCTCCGTCGTACGATTACGTCCTGGGCAGTATACCATGAGTTTTTCTCCCTAATCCTACAAAGGCAAAGGGGGTAAAGCACCTTATCGATGGCTATAGGGCATAACGCTAATCCTAGCTTGTTTGTAACACTATCTCTATTCGTAAGTGAGTTTGTGTGGTATTTTGGTGGTGGTACAGAAAAATGGTGATTGGGATGTAAGAAGGTAAGTGAGGTTCACTACTGGTGTACGTTTACACGCTCCATGAATTTGGGGGTTTGGTTCTCTGCCTTGTCCATCATTTTGAGATTCAAGACGCATGTACATCTACATGTTCCATGAGTTAGACTCCTCCTAAACTTCGTTGCTTGATTTCCTCCAAAAACCATATGCTTCGTACAAAAAACATGAACACCAAGTGTAATACTGTTCCAAAACCAAAAGCTAAATAGGAAAACACACCAAAAACACTAAACATCTATAACACAATGCAATGAGACATATTTTATCCCCCACTCTACAATACACACATTCCTCAAACAAGAAACATGATATGAAAAGAATGGTAGGTAAACAAAATTATAGGCAATCACAACTTGCCAATGCATTTTTCCCACCTCAATATCCTCATACCTACCCCAACATGCAACTTAAATCAAGCCACTATGAATCGGCATTAAATAAGCATCAATCAACATCCACACAATGAAACAACTAGTGTGCAGTCCTAGGTTGTTTATTTGGTGGGGGGGTTTAGATGGTGGAGTGCAGTGGTGTCCAATGGTTTGGGATAAGAATTGGAGGAAAATGTGAGTTTTGTTTTTCAAAGAAAAATAAACTAATATAATTTTTCAAAACACGGGTTGCCTCCCGTAAAGGTCCGTGTATTTAAGGTCATCTACACAACCCGAATGTTATCCATATGTTGCGGGTTTGTACCCCATCACCAAGGTAACCAAAAATGGAGATATGGGGGTAACAATATTCCAAGAGGAATATTTAGTATAGGAGGAGTCTACCTTAGAGGAAATAGGTGGGTTGGAATCTTAGAATATTCAATTGGTTTCTCCATAGTTTCCTCTAAGGGTTCCGAAAATGGGGGAGTTGGTTCTATAGGTGGAGGTTAGGGTGAAAATTGGTAATATGGTGAATTAAGTATAATCACCTATTACTCAAATTATTCACTCTCAACAAACCACTCCCCATCCCCTGTGGATTCATCTATTGAAATATCAAGTTCAACTGGGGATGGTTCATTTTTAGAATATTGGGTTTCTAATTGGCTCATCCTTTCAATCAAATCACTCAATTGCCCTACAACATTCTCAATTCTTGAGAAGAGTTGAGTTCCCAAAGCTCTAATGTCACTATAATATTGTGATTGGAGTAACTCAGTACTCTTGGTCCCATTTGATATAGCTTACAAAATTTCTTCATAATGCTTTTTTGGAACTAATCCTAGGATTGGATTTGGGCCATTGTATAGGTTGGTGAAGGCCAACTATCTAACCAAGGTGTTAGTTTCCCAATGTATATCAATACCATAGATTCAGGTTACCACTGAAACCCAAATTAGAGGAATCATGGTATGGGTACCAATCTCGATCCCATCGGCCTTGGGAACCAAAAACTTCTACCTCTCTCTCATATTCGCTCATCCAAGTGCAAGATTCCATGGGATGATTGCAAGGACATATATCCTAAAAATCTCACTCGTTGAGCCTCTCTTGTCACATCTTTTTTTACTAAAATCAAAACAAATAAGAGACACAAAAGTAAGAATCGTAGGGAAACATATTCCCAGTTCACACCAACAACACATGCAATACATATTCTGAATTGCAAAAAAAAAAACAAAAGAACAACACTGGCTACTCAATTAATAAGCTATACAAGGTAATGATTAAACCTTCAAACTAGCGTCCCAGGAAGGAGCACCAAAATTTGACCCCTCTCTTGTCACTAATAAATAACCTTTTCACGGAAGATCTACTAAGCCAAGAGGAATCATTTCAAAGATAGATATTTATATTGTAGCTCATATTCCTACAACTATGCTACCATTGGGGTTGATAGTGTTATGGTCGGGGTCATCCACAGAGGTGCTAGGAATCTAAAAGTTAACTACACATAGCCGCGGTTGAGTCGTCAATCCCATCACATGTCAGGAATAGCTAGTAATTCTAAAACAGGCTTTGGCAAATACTAACATGTAAATCACAAGAGAATAAACCATGTAAACTAGCACTTGGGGAGTATGTACGTAACATGATCGATATTGTTTCGATCCTTGATACCATCTGATACAAGATGTACAAGCCTATTACAGTGTTTATAATACGTGGTGTGATCGATGGTCAACCTTTCCCCATACATGTCACGAGGGTGCACATGTAATTCTTCATCAGCACCGCGGAGAGTTCAATAACATCCATGTCTACTATGTAGATTTGAATCTCCTCCGTACGATTACGTCCCGGGCACTACACTACAAATGCTTCTCCCTAGGCACACAAAGTTAAAGGGGGTGAAGCACCTTATCGATGGCTCTGGGGTTGCATAATGCTAACCCTAGTTTTCTACTAACATTATCTCTATCTGTAACCCTTTGGGACAATTCTCCGACTAAGACTAGTGTATGGTCGATCGTAATGTTGACTCAGTGACCCACATGCACACACCCGTACGGTCCCGGACTATAGTTACCCCAAGCACATCTAGGTTTCCTTCCCGGGCAGACATTAATAAGTGTGCCAGCATGAAATTAGACCATGGTGGGTACCAAAATTGGTGTAACAATCATGCATTTTATAAGTACATGAAGAACAAGCCAACATAAAAATCATAAACACATAGAAATAGGTAGATCTAAGGAATCTCAGGAAAAAACACCAAATCATATATACAAATACAAACCCCAAGTTAATTAACTAGTCCCTAAGCATTGAAACCAAATATTTCATTGGATTCAATGCCTTTGGGAAAAAATAAAAATAAAAAGAAGAAGAGAAAATATTTTAGAGAGAAGGAAAAGCTCCTTTCTCTCATTACGATACTCTTAGGAGTCTAAAATAAGCATAACTTAAATCTGTGAAATTCATTGAATTAAATGAAATAGATATAAGAACTAAGAAAAGAAAGAAAAGAGAAAGAGAAATAAAATAGAAAGAAAAGAGAGGAAGAAATCTAGAGAGAACGAGAGTTCATTATTTACTAATTTCACCATAGCAGGTTGTCTAGAATATTTTTAGAATATTTTATTAAAAACTCATCAAGATTATATTACTAAATGACAATAATCTATATCTTTTAAAAAAAAGTTTAGATGCTAAAACAATTCAAAATTCATTTAAAGAAAAATTTGAGAGTTCATTATTTTTATTTAGGTTTTAATATTCTAGTTTTCTCTCTAACATATTATTAACTCATTTATGTTACTTTATTAAATTTTTTATTAAATTTATTCCAAATCTCATTTTGGGATGCAAGGAGACTCAAACAAGATGCTATATCTGCTTCATAAGAGCGGCGCGTCAACTAATTTTTCCATATCAGCTTGTCTTGAACTTATAAAAAGTATTATTAAACCTTTGTTGAGATTGAATAAATAAATGTATTGTATTATATATTTTTAATAAAATAATTACATTTCTCAATGTAAATCCATTCAGAACTTTTGAAATATAAAACAGTAAATGATGAGAAAGATCAAGAATCCCATCCTCATATAAATCCCACCCTCCATCTTACATGATTTCTTTTTGCCTCAAATGTTATAGTTTAGACCTTAATCTTTGTATGTGCCAATGTGTAAATGAGATTATCCTATCTCATGTTGTAAAGATCATTCAAACTGCAGGCCTTTGGCCAATCACAAATGTTATTCTCGAGAGTTCTTTATATTCATTAGGGTTTGGATCTAATAATTTTCTATTCTAAACATTACAGACTCAGTCAATTTAATTTATTGAAATACTTTCTTCTGAATCACATTTTGGGTTTCAAGGGGACTTAAATTGAGGTACTCTAGCATTAGTACCCAAGAGCGGTGTGCATATCTAAATCGATGATAGAAAATCATTGAGAATGAATAAAAAAATTGTATAGTATATTTGTTTTAAGAAAACAATTATATACCTAAACTAAAAATCCTATTCAAACAACAAGTTGAGGGTTTGCTATCTTGATTTAGGATTTTGTGGTTTTCGTGAATTCAATATTTTATGCTTGAGCCCTTGAAACTAAAATAGTATACCTTCATCAAGAAAAAGTGCCACGAATAATTATCGCCAAATTCACTGTGGCTTTGTAACTCAATTATGAGAAGAATATATGAAAGTTATGGAGATGAAACCTAAATTTATGCCAACCAGGCCAAAACGCTTCTCTAACTCTCTCGTTCTCAATATGCCAACCAGTATTAGGCAGAAGATTAAGCTAAGCACCTTATCAGTATATTCACTGAAGATTTAAGAAATAATGTTAAGAGATCAATGAAGTTAATATCAAGAGATAATAGATGCTTAAACAAAATTTCAACTAAATGTATTATTACAAGAATCTTAAAATCAAATTTACTATTGAAATGAATATCTTTTCTTAAGGGTTTACATTTTTTTCCTATATGGGTCGACCTGTGGCATAATCATGACTTATTTTAATCCTGTCAATAATGCTGGGTTAGGAATTGGTCACTCATGAGTCTAAAATCATCCATAAACAATGAAACATAGATTTTATAAACTCCGATTGGATGAAGCACATCAAAATTAGTCAAATTCTCTGATCCATTATTAACTTATGCATGATCTTCGCCTAAAAATAAATATATAAAAAGAAAGTTTACCAGATTCTTCTCTTAGTTTGATGGTAGAGACAGTCGAATCTGCAATATTATTGATGTAGTTTCCTTTCTCCCACGGTTAGGGCATGTTGTGATTATATTTCGTGCAAATCAATTGCAGATTGTGTGCATAATTTTTGTTCTTCAAATATTCTTTTGATTGAGTCACCAACACAGGCTTGGTGACCTGGTTAGTTTTTCAGATCTTGAAATCCAACCAGATCTGATAATAATTAAATATCACTAAATTGTAAATAGGTTCAGGCCTATGAGTGTTTACACTAAAAAATCTGATTATTAGTTTTTGGGAACAGTGTAGTTATAATCCTACCTAGTTGACATAAGTGTCAATATAATTTTTGATAATTGAAAATGTAAATACAACCCCAAATAGTGGATGAAAGTGCCATTTTATCCATTCCGGCATATTTTGCCTTGAATTTGATATAAGGTAATTACGAAAAAATTTATTAAAAAAGAGGAATTACATTTTTACTCTTCCATTTATATTATTTTCTTTCTTCTCCCGCATTTATTTTTCCTCCATCTCGCTGTGTTATTCTTCACTGCACAGTTTCGTAGTAGATTTTGTGCATATCTTCCCACCATTCGCGGTATACTTGATCAGCCTCATAATTACGAATCCAAAACCATTTGATACATCCACAAAAATCTTCATCCAAGAATACATGTATCTATACTCCTTCATCACCTGCAATGAAGCTACAATCAGGTTCGGAGAAATAACCTGGTTGCCGAAGAACGTATAAATTACGCAAAGACAACCACCCAACTCCCTCAAAATGCACTCAATAGTCCTGCACAATTAGTCTATCGTATAACTCTATACACATTATATCTAAGATAAATGGTGGCTCTTGAGATGTTAGTCATGAACCATTGTAGAGAACACTCGGAAAAAACATCAGCAGGAGCGTCATTTTAAAATGAATTAATCACCGGAAAAGCATGGTAGGGGAAATTAGGGAACTTCCTCAAATAATTATTTTTTAAACTATAAATTTTTACTTCACATATGGAATGATTTTGTTGAAAACTAGGAGGACCAATATTTGAGGGATTCATTAATCTGACTACATTAATGTCCTTGCTCCAACGGTTGTACCCAAACCCTGAGTGAAAATTCCTCACATAGTTTTGTACACGAGATCCCCGAAACTCCGATAACATGTTCCTAGCTTGAACTTGAGATATCTGGTAGGATTCCTGAATCCAAATATTATATAATCAATTTGTTATTCACGTAATTGATGCAAACCAAGCCGTTGCAGGAGCCAACAAGCTTTCTTAATGGAGCATATGGGGAAATTTTTGTTTTCCTAAATATGTTTTCAAGGATGATAAGTATATTGAATAGTTTAATTTCAAGGGTTAAATTAATATATTTTTTTCATAAAAATGTGCTTTGATGAGATCTTTAACTCTTTATTATTGCTGGCACTAAAACTTTTGATTTTTTAGAAGTCGGGGAATTAGTGAGCATATTTTGAGTAGATTTTTTGCACATCGTGTGCATATCTTGTGCATGACACTATGCGAATTATCTTTGGAATATTTTCTTGAAGTGTTTGTATCTTAAAAAGCCAAAGCATTCAAGGGTTCTGGTAGAACCCATATCGCCTCTGACAAAGGGCGATAGAGGGTGTTCAACCTCCATGAAGATTTTCATCCTTGAAGTATGCGTGAGAAAATAATGTTCGACATAATCTGGCTCTTTACTAGAGAGTCCTAAAACAACAAAATTAAGAAAAGAAGGTTTGATATGGTAAGAAAATGTTGTTGTTCTCTTTTGATTTTATTGTGTGGTCAAAGATTTAGAACATTGTATGTGTCATAACGTTAAATTTGAATACCTATTAAAAATTTATAAAAGTTTGAAAATTACAATTATTTTTTACGTTCATTTTAGCAAATAAAATACTATTCATTCTTTTTCCCCATTACATGATTAAATGTAACAAAAAATCTAATTTATGTAAATATAGTAGCCATATTGGTGAACAATGTATATTTACAACATAATATTATGTTGTAGTTGCTTGCATTTAGAATGAGATAAATCTTTTAAAGAAAATGAAATAGAAATCCAAAATTCTTTAACAGTAGAAAACATCGTTGTAATAGAATATTTTCAATGACCGCAATACACACTAGTTGTAAACATTGCGTGGTCAATGATTTCCAACATTGTAGACGTCATAACATTAAATTTGAATACTCCCTCTGTTTCTCTATTTGTGGCACCATAGGTATACCTGCTTGGATTTATGTAAAGAAAATGAATGAATAAAATTGAATGTAGAATTTAAAATCTATAATGAGTTGAAGAAATTGAATGAATCTTACCAAAAATAGAAAGTATGTCATTAAAAAAGTTCCAATAAGGTAAGTGTGCAACATATAGAAAACAGAGGGAGTACCTATTATATGTTTATAAAAGTTTGATGAATTACAATTGTTAACTTTTTTTTATATTCATCTAATAAAATAAAATATTGTTCATTACTTTTCACAATTACATAATTAAATTTTTTTAAAAATAGTTTATACAAAATAGTTTCCATATTGGTGAAAAATATATATTTACAACACAATATTATGTTATAACTGCTTGCATTTAGAATGAGATAAAATGTTTTAAATAAAATGAAATTGAAATCCAGAGATTCTTTGACAACATAAAACGTCATTGTGATATTAAATTGTATATGACCAAAATACACACTAGTTGTAAACATTTTTTTAACGAGCGGATAAAAGTGGTTGTAAATTTCAATTACAACCAACCATATGACAACTAGTTTGCAACTATGTGTGTGTGTGTGTGTTTGAAATATTATAATACAACCACTTTGAGACTTTTTGGAATGAAAAATCGCTCTCGCGATAGGGGAATAATTCTAGTAGTGGCCTTGATATCTAGATGTTTACCATTTCACAATGTTATATCACTAACATTAACAATTGGGTTCACCATTGTTTCAGATGGTTGTTTTCCTAAATTTTTTGTCTCCAACTTGCTAATTGCCTGAGATATTTGCACAGCCCAATGCTCGAGATTCTGAATACTGATTTGTTTCTTGTTGGAATAATTTCACTTCCTCTTGGAATTGCATCTGGCTCTGGTAAAGGGACTTAACCGTATTTTCAAGGGACAAAGATGAGCTTGGATTTTGTACCCGCAACCTTGGATTGAATAGTCGTTTAGGTTGTCACTGAAATTTAGGTTGTTGTAGTTGTTGGTTGTGGATATTCTATTGATTCCACATCTCAAACTAGGATGATCCCTCCATCAAATATTGTAGGTACTCGAAAATGGATAATATATACCTTTGAGATGGTATAAAACCTCATAAAACATCCATTCAAACATCGACATCTTAAAGTTGTGGACAAGCATTCGTAGGATGTGCAAATTCCATGTGCATGGACTTATTGAGGGGCTCCTTTGCATTAAGAACTTCCTCATCAAATCTTTCAACTCAGCCATATAAGATTGTGTGATTCGTGCTGAAGAATGTAAATCACTAGTTCCACAAGAACCAAACCTTCTGTTCAATTTTCTCGACCCTTCTATAGTTTTGAAAACATCTCATAGGCTTCATTTGGTTATTTTGAGAATGTTACCTCCAAGATAATTAGTAGGCACATAAGGGTTAAACCCAAGGGAATTACAATTTCTACTTCCAACCAAGCAAATGATTATTCACCAACTAACAAACCAAAGGGCATTATTAAAGGTAGGGTAAACCCGAGATTATCTTCTTGAAGTTCTCATAGTACCTTTAAAAAGTCTCACTAGCCTATTGCTTGATGTGACATCAAATGCATATATTTTCCAAGACATTTAACATCTCTTTTGTTATCTTTTTGTTGGAAGATTGCTAGATTTAGGTATGTTTACATCATAAGGGGTTT
>JAUOBV010000006.1:6505505-6516596 GCA_032360425.1 Rubia occidens
TGATCAGAGAAGGAAACTAAAAGCAGTGGCAACATCTGAATTACATACCTGCTCTCGACAAAACCAGCCTATCAGTCGCTAACAAAACAAATATGACAGTTTACATACGGAGTATGTCCTGTTCAGGATAATGTATACAGAAAATATATTATAAAGGGGAAGTCTTAGTAAAAGTGGTCCGTCCGAAAGGTTATGGACATGCCACTTTACATTTTAACTTAAAACGGTATTTTTTTTTAAATAATAAATTTTGTATTTTATAAGTTCCAACATGTAATAAGGTGTCTTTGAATGTGCAAATATAAGAAATATTATATAAAAAGTACTACAATATTTAACTTAAAAGGTACTTTAATTAAATTTAAAAAATTTAGTGTTTAATTTAACAAATGCAGTGTATAAGTGAAAAGATACTTGGATTGTCCATAACTTAAGGACGTATCACCTGCCAGGAGACCTCTTTTATAAATTGTGATAATCCTTGTGAAATGATACATAATGATATGAAATGAATGATAAGATATGATCATCTCCTATTCCTGCCACTAGTTTTAATAACTACATTTTGGTAGGTGGAACATCCATCACTATGCTATATTCCTGATTGTGTATAGGGAATAAAGCATGAAGAGAGATACTTGTAGATGGAAAATAAAGAGCACTCACGGTTCAAACAGTTTCCCCAGCTTGTCACAGAGACACTCGAAAGCTAATAATGCACCCTCCCTGCTTTTAGCAGAATTCCTACAATTTCACATTCAACAGAATTTCAAGAAAAGAGAAGAAATAACGATGACAATAACTGAAAGACACAAATCAGCACTAAGACTGTCAACATTGCTCGAGAAAATGGAGAAAAAGGGTTTCTATTCAGCCTAAATTGATAATGGTTGGCCCAAAAGCCAACTCATGCCTACAGCTCTAAAATGAAATTCTATAGCAATTTTCTCAACAATATTCTACACAAATGAGCATCAACTATCAAGGGTGAGGAACAACATCAGATACAGTTCTGATAGCTCGTCTGTTAGAAATCTACTGAAAGTGGAAACACAGACAAAATACATAACATAGCATGAGGTGACAATAAAAAGCTCCTCAATTTCATCTTTTAAAAATAACAGAAGAACGCAAAAGATATAGTGGACATTGGAGAGCATTAGCAGCACCAAACTTGTAACATGTTCAAAATTAGTCTTTCATCAGACCTGTCTGCAAGACCTTCTCGTAAGACCGTTGCAATACCATATTTCTTGAGAGATGATATCCCCCAACCCTTTACGGCACCGGCTAATCCAAATGCAGCTCCACGGCGCTCCCCATATTTGTCACTCTTCATCAGCTGATTTAGAAGCCTAGAAACAAGAGTGGGTGCATCTTCCTGATTGAGAAAAAAAATACGAGAATAGAACGACGTGTTAATGCAAAGAAAGTTTAGAAGTAACATACATAAAAATCCTACAAGATACGCAAAACAATTTTTTGATCTTTAAAAAAAACACAACACAAATCTTACAAGTACACAACAATTCGTTTATCTTTGAAAATCCCTACACAAAAGTGAATTCAAGCATTAACTGTGAGAAAGGCACTAAAATATCCTTTACAGAGAAAGCAGAATCAGTTTGCGACATTGACTACCAAACCTCAAAAATATCCAAGACAAACCTGACACATACTATTATCTGAAATATAAAGTCCTACAAACCACTAAAAATAACCCCAATATGAGATTTAGTACTGATGATGCGCAGCATAGTCATGCTTTCTGTTCAATTTGCAGCATAGTCATTCTTTCTGTCCAATTTGCAGCACACTCTTATTCATATAGTTCTTAAGACCATTAAGACACACCTGCTTTGATTGCATTAATGGAGAGAGACAAGATGAAACTGCCCGTTGAACAGCCTCAGAAGGGGTGTTTAACACGTCCAACAACTTCTCAATAACAGCATGAACTTTAGGGTCATCCTGTACCAGAAATGATGTCTTAAAAATAATGTTCATCAGGAAACCTTTCATATCTGAATGTCACATGAACGAAAACAAATCAAGGACCTTCTCCAGATGTTTTGCCAGAGCTCCAGTAAAAATCACCACCCCCTCACGGACCAAGTCATATGTCTCCTCATCTGATGCCTGGATATAGTTACCAGTGAATTTAGAATGTTATTAAATCAAAAGTGCCAAACATGAGCACTCTTTAAGTAACAATCTACAACAACCTTTTTGTTCAAGTAGTTCTCGAAAATGGGAAACAACAAAGCCACATTCTCTCTTCCATGCTTATCGATAATCATGATTCCAGCATTTATCATTCGTCCCCGAACGTCTGCATTACTGTCAGCCTGCAGTCAAAAGCAACCCAAAGTGTTAAATAAGAAAGAACCGCACCCAAGAAATGCAAAAGGAAGCTCATCTTCTGTCAGTAGTGAACTACAAGTAAAAATATGACTTTAAAGTAATCAACTCTATCTGGCTTCAGCCTCCAGCATAACCCCCAAGGGAAATGCCTCCAGAAATCAGTAACAAAATAACATAAGTTACAGACTATATACAACCAATTCAATCATGAAACCAACATTGTAATCATATAGGGAAGCAAGGAAACAAGAACTACCAGAGCTCTTGATATCAGGAATGTCATTACAACAGGTAGATCTTTAGTCCTTAGTACATCAGCCACAGAATGTAACGCCATTGCAATTCCCTGTCTACCCAGCCAACCAGCATCAATGTTGTCACCACTAATACCAACCTCACGGATGTACAGTGAAAATAGAGTGGAGAGGCATTCCTGAGAGATTAAAAAATTTGAAATAGTATTACTCAACTCATAGCTATGCTGGAGAAATCCATAGAAGAAATTCAAAAGCAACCTGTATGGTATCAGGTTTTTCATCCAAAGCTGCAGCTAGTGCTTCTGCTGCAGCCACTCTGACATTATAGTTAACATGAGAAAGTGCTTTAAAAAGACCAGAATAATCAGTCCCAAAGTCTTTTCCATAATTATCCCACACGCCTTCAGCAGCTTCAGCAACAGTCTGGAAAAAGCACAAAGCACTTCTCAGTTGGGACACAAACAGGAAGAAAAGGGTGCTTAGTACAATCAGTATATTCTTAAGAATTCACACAGCATAATAGTGTAACAATATATGGTACTTTCAACAACAAATTTACAGCATCCTAGTATGCAAGCCAAAGAGCAGGAAATCTATGCAATAACTAGGATCCAACAGCTACAAATCCAGAAAAAGCTCACAAATCTTACTAAGAATTAAGAAACATTAAAGAGTAAAACAAGCATGCAGCATTTGTGGAAATCATACAGTGTATTAAAGAGTAAAAGAAAGCAAAGAATGAAAGCATGAGACCCTCAAGAACACACAAGCCTAATAAAAAAACCTAATAAAACTGAAACAAAAAGTATTGAAGTAAAAGTTTAACACCCCGTATTATATGATGACACAGCTTAATAAATAACGACAAAGAATAAACATTAAATGAGCTATTTAATAAATGTTGCCAAGAGATTCCACAAAAAGTAGTACACACATTTCACAGCATGAAGAAACTTATAGAGAGATTGAGAACAACCAAGCATCTGACAAAAACAACAATAGTTCTACATAGGAAGTTCTAAAATCCAAAAACAAAAGGCAATAATACATAGCAAACCAGGATGCTTAACCTTTTCTGGATCATGTAAAGCAAGCCAGATTCTCGTTGCAACCTCAACACTTTCTGGAATACAACAATTAGAGACAGAAGGAATGCATTTGACAGCATTTAAGCAAGCCATCCTAACATGAACTTCCCTAGCATAGACTCCATTCAGTGCCTGAGCACATGCAACAGTAAAATCAGAGCAGGAATGGGAGACAAAATAAAAAATACTAGCAAAGTTTGATGAACTGTGAAACATACAGATGCAACTTCATGTGGTTGCAGGCCTAGACACAACTCATTTAAAGCTGGCCCAATAAAAGCTTGATATGAAGGAACAACACCAAGCACATGATAAAGGACCTGTAATACACAATATGAGCACAGAAGTACAGGAGGGCACATGAAGTACAAGAGAGCACAAAAACATGAGAGCATACTGATAACATCTGAACCCTAGGCAGGGGTAAAATGGGATCCATGTGTAAATATAGTATCTGCAGAAGATCATCATGAAGTCCGGTTCTCTTGGGAGATGATAATATCTTTTCCATTATCTGTATGAAAGTAGAAAGTTTATCTTACTTGCCCTAGGATAGGGGGAATGCAGCCCTCAAAAACACCAGAGCAAATGTAAAACATGTAAAATAGAACAAGTAAAAATTACCGGGAAGACAAAATTAAAAGTATCAACTGGAAGAGGTCCAGATTTACAGGAAATTGATAAGCCATTCCTAACTCGTTCAAAGAGACCCAATGATGGCCTTTCACTGAGCCCCCCTTCACCAACAGTGGGGATTAAATCCCAAACAACATTATTCTCTTCATTTGCTATCACACGTAATGCAGTGGCAATTTCAGGTGCCCAGTTACACAAAGGAGGAGCAGAGCATTTTGAAAGTTGCACCATAGTCTCATAGGCCACATCACCAACCACCAGTGACTGGAGCAACGGGCTAACAAACTTGACCTAAAACAAGATTAAAAATCATAACAAAAAAAAAAAAAGCAAACCTTTTAACAGGTTGAAGCAATATAATACTTTTTAAACATTAAAAACAGAGAAGGTCGAACAGTAATAGAATTTTATGAGAAGGCAAAAAACCTATCACCACTTAGCGAAAAAACAGTCTTTAGAACACCAACCTAGCTGGAGCATAGATGTGATTTGTTGAAGCTAATTAAAGAACTATGCCTAGAAAGTATAGGTAAGTTGATAAACATATCAGCTGGTGAATTCACGCATACTAATCTCATTCTACAAAGCTTATACCTTAAGAAGTCACACTCAACTTTTTCCATCCCTTGAGAAAGCAAATTCACATGTAATCGCTTTACACGTTCACGGGCTATTTTTTTAGATAAGCCACCATGTTATCGGGTACTTATCCATCCTAACTGGGACAACATATGTCTAACTTATACAAACTTATGATCAAGGATGTCCAGAAGAGAACTTTTTGAATAGAAACTAAGGAAATGGGACCATATTTAACTGGAAAAGTGACAATGTTGAGACCTCAAGAAAAAAAGCAATTATTCATTCAGTTGAAATTAAATACTAAGCTCATAAATCAATAAATCCTGTGTATTTAATTGTACTAAGCAAATGGTTGCATGAGACAATCATGAAACTAGGCCTGAAAAGTTAAGAACCAGATGACTATGACATAAGGAAGATATCAATGGAAAACAAAACATCATAGTTACAAGAGGTATAGAAGACACAGATCAATAGTTAATCATGTGAATCCAACATACATCTTATTTTCACTCATATTTATTCAAATCTTGATCATTGGATCCCATTTACTCTAATACTCAAGGTTTGTTCTTGTTTTCACCTGGAATGCCACATCTACCACCACTACTACGGCTGTTGGATTCCATTTTCTCAACCCCATACCTACAACCATTTCCTTCTCACCGCCCCCGATTCACAGTGGCAGCTTACCCGCCATACACACCACACTCATTCAGCAAATGAAACCCCACTACTAAAAGCATGAAGGTGAAAGACTGGGGTAAGCCTGGAAAGGGATCGTTTAATAATATCTAGAGAGCACATCTAAGATTTCTATTCATAATCATACATAAGTGGGCATTGCTAAGAAGCACCAGTAATGCTAAAAGTATGGCAAAAAATGTCCAAATCAATCCCATTAATCACAATATCCATGTGCCTTTTGCTGCTTTGGTACGCTGACCAGATCACCATCATTAATCCTGCATACTCCCTCCGTCCCAGAAATAACATCTTACTCAACTTTTTAGTCCATCCCTCAAATATCTTCCTATTTGTGAATTTTCCAAATGTAATCATTCAATCTAACAAATTTAACCTCATTAAATCCTCAAATTACCATTATTTACTTTTTTTTACACTATCATTACATCATGCAAAACCTTACAAAAGTTGATTTTTGACATCGAAAGATACTGCCACGTCAACTTGAAAAAAAATTGAGCCAAAAGCAAATAGGAAGTTAATTGTGGGACGGAGGGAGTATTTATTTTTAACCTAAGACCACTTCACTGATCATTCCTTGTGCAAACAGTTCAAGATATAGATAAGATGAACTAAATGTAACATCAACAATTAAAATCAAGGAGCCACTGAACAAAATTTGTGATTCTTCCTTCTCAAGGTGAATCGGGTGGCGGCAACAGGGAAGGAAAGGACCGTGCTTGGGACAGAGTAGGTGGAATCCGGCCGCCTAGGTAGTGGACAGTGGTAGAAGTTGTCTTTAGGGAAAACAAAAATAAATCTTGACCATAAGATCAGATGTGAAATAATGATCAAGTTTGTTAGTAACATGTGAGTGAAATTAAGGGAGTAGATTCATCCCTCCGATATATGGTGAGTGTGTTAACCACAGACCATTGATACAAATTATACAGCAAAATCTCCTATCGGAGACAAACAAACAGAAAAATACCATTAACTGATACAATCCAAAGACCATGAACTTCAAACAAAAACTAGCAATTGATCTAGGTTGTGTGAAGGAGTGCAAAAAGGAAACAGCAGACTAACCAAAGAAGGTAGCTGACTGTGAGCAAAAATAGGATTAGCTACAGACATGTCACCCACAGCCCTAAGCATCAGTGAAAGGTTCTTTTGTATAACCATCACCCTTTGACGAACAGATGCCTCCTCCCTCAGCTGCAAATCACGTGCCTCCTCCTTTGCAGTCTTTGCCTTGTCTAGAGATAGTGATTTTAGAAACATGCAACCAGATAACCTGTGTGCAATCTTCGATTCAACATTTCTAAAGCAAAGCAAAGTACAGATTTGGCTATATACCTGGTTTTTTGGTTGCTTTTGAAGCATCCCTTTTCCCAATATCTTTATTAGAAGGCTCTCGCCGAGCAGAATGATTAGACTTAAGATCATCCTATATTTAAACACATTGGAGATTATTATAAGAACATAGAAAAGCATGACGAACATTCAAAACCAATAGAACAGAATAACCTACATGTCCTACCATGTTGTCGTTAGTCTCATAAACTCGAAAACGGCCTTTTGCCTGCTTTATGTTCTTGGACGCAACAGACTCTGCGATATAAACACCTAGCTCTGTGGAGAGCGTGCCTTCCGGAGTGTGAAAGATCTGAAAGCACATATATAAACAAATTGTAATATTATATAAGAATGTGCAATAACCACATGACCAAAAGTTGTGTGCCGGGCCCAGGCTACAGAGCAAGGTACAAACATCAAGAAGATAAGTAATGACGTACAATGATAGCAATAACCAGCATGGCTTAACAGGCAAGGTATAATACATCTACAGAACAAATACTACAGATGAGAAATAAACAGCTTCCCTATATAGCGCACAACTTCGGAGATTTAATAAGGTACAGGTTGATAGATTTAGCGATCAAACCTACTCGCTAACTTCTTTCAATCAAAAGTATAACCATGAAATGAACACAAGATATAACTAAGATACTATGAAATGAACACAAGGTATAACCATGAAATGAACACAAAAATAGCTGACTTTTGGAATTTCACCTGAATATCCCTTTCGCTAAGACTATCATGTGCATTTCGATCTGGGAGGTTCTTCATGTACTGTCAAAGAGAATGACTAAGTAAAAATATGCATCAAACAGTACATTACAGCTCAAACTTTTAATGCCAGATAAATATGAAAAACCTTTTCAAACTCAGAATATGTACGTCCTGGATTAATACACATCAGAGTGGATAGTGAATGCACAGCAGCCTCTTCTTGAAGGTTATTGGAACTCATCAACCCCCTTGAGCCCAACAAACCCTATCAATAACAAAAGAAGTTTCGTTCAAGTGTTACTGCAAAAGTCATAAATTATACTTTCCCCGTCCTACAATAAACTTCTTATTTCCTTAGGCTCAATCTTTTATGCAAGCTGATGTAGCGGCATTTTTTAATGTCAAAAATCAACTTGTGTAAGCTTTTTGAGTGATGTTATGAATAGTGTCAAAAGGTAGCAAATAATGGTAAATTTAGGGGTTTGATGAGGGTAAATATGATAGATTTAATGACTAGATATGGAAAATTCATAAATAGAAAGTTTTTTGTGGGGCGAAGAAAGTAGGAAGTTTATTGTTGGACGGACGGAGAGAGTTTACATGATACTGGACTAAAAATAAACAAAATGAATACTAAGATGCAAAACCCAGTTTGGAGGACCAAAAGGGATCTCATTAACTTCTTCACAAGCAAGATGAGTTTTACTTAACCAAAACAGTAAATAAAGGGATAAATTTGGATAACAAAGTAGGAGCAGAGCAAGGAACTCTAGGGCAAGAGCAACAAAACAAACAATTTAAGGCATGAAATGAAACCTTATCATGTAACGAATATTCAATTAATAGATGTAGAGCCTTATGCCCACTTGAAGACTTTGTTAGAATCAAGATTTAATGGAATCTTCAAAGTCTACATGGACTGGATACTTCAGAAGATGAAGAAAAGTTCCATAGGACTTGATCAAAATTGCCAATTGGGAGGGTCGCAAATCTAATGGGAATCAACTTTTGACAACTACAGAACAATTTTTACAAGTGTCTTGGAGATCCATCAGAAGTCAAAATGGGTCACTTCCTCTCTCTCTCTCTCTCTCCCTAATTCAATTCCTGAAATGTCGACTAGATGATCCATAAGTTTCAAACTATCATTTGTACAGCTAGAGAAATAGGTAGCAAAAAAGGAATGCAATTCACTCCCTCTCATAAAATGTAAGGAAGGTAAGTTTATAATAATATGTATTCACAAAGCATATACGCAATTTAAGAGGGATGGACATGATTCTATCTAGAATAATGTATTCACATAGCAAGAATGAATAGGAAAGACAGCTCTTAGAGCAAGAAGTGAGGGAAATATGCAAAGAATTAGTTCACAGAAAGAGCTCTTGAACACTATGAAGTTGTCAATACACATAACACAGGCACACAGGACTATTAGGAGCTAGAACTCACCTTACACCAATCACCCACATTGGCAGTGACAAGTTCTACAACATCGAAGCCACGCACGTGGAACAATTTTCGAAGCCTCTGCAAAAAAGTTTTTGTTATAACGTCAACGTTTGAAATGGAAGATAATTATCAGGAGTAACAAAAACAACTATCAAAAATTCTTGATCCATCATTGGGGAAGTGGATTGAGAAATGTGACCACTTGTGAGCAGGGTGAAAACTACAGAGCATCCATGTAAATCTGTACTCAATCCATTACCACTTCAGCCTTTATCAAACAGTTATAAGCGAGGTGGGATACATAAATTATCTCATGTCATGTTCGGTCAAGACTGCAGACATGGTTTTCCATAAAACTAAAGAAAAAGAGTTTCTCTCAGATTCCTTATGTTTAAATTGGTTTCCAGTAAGTCCTAAATGTTTGACAGGCTGACTCAATTAGTCTCTCTAACTGCAGAAAATAGTACACAGGGCCAAATTTCACACATTGGATGGCTATGAAGGTACACCTCCAATTAATATCATAAACTTATCATGAAATTTGATTTTGAGATGGAGCTCTCAAGGATTTTAACATGGTACCACAGTCAAGCCATTATTGGAGCTCCTGGTCTAACATGCATGCGAGGGGGCACGTAGAAAAAGATGTGGGGGACAAAATGTACCAGATGGTATAAGAAGCAGAAACGAAACTACTTTTTAATGGGGTCACACACAAATGGAAACCTTTAAAAATATCTTGCTCTAAGTCTTGGCTTTAGTAATGGTTCATCAAAGATTAGCTATAAAAAAGTCTATTATTTTAATTATTAACTATGATAAATGATAAATAATAAGCTGGATTATCCATCATTATTTCAAATAATAATCAATAATAAGTGCAAAATCATTTCAAACATGCATAGAGATACTAGTATTAAACAATCAAATTATGTTACCAAGATATAATTTTTACAGGTATAGCTAATTTCCTGACAACATATTTTCAGTTGAATGTTGATCTGTCAAGCCCAAACATAATAATTCACAGATAAAATATAAGTTTTTGAAAAATTCAAAGTTCAATGATAAATATCTTTAGCTAAGTGATGATCAGTAAAAAAATACAGGCCCGCCAACCGCTTAGAGATGCATATTTTATGGCAATAGAAGGCAGCGATAGAGAAACTGGATTCAGTTTCAATGACAATACAAGGGCAAAAACCAAACAGATACAGTAGATCAAAATTGGTAAAAGGTGTAACCTTGGTCATTTAGTTTCACTAATGGGAGAGCAGGCCATTAAACTTAAAAAGCTCTCCATTAAACTTAAAAAGCATAGGCCAGGGATGTTTTTACCCCAGCTTCCTAGTAAAAATAGCTCCATCAACTACCGTATAAACAGCCAAGCTAGAAATTACCTTCCAAACTATGTCCCTTTTTGATGTACCAATGAGTAAAGGGTGGTGCGAGCAGCAAAGTAATTCCACAGATACAGATGTTGAAACAGCCAGTGTAGCAGATGCAATTACTACTAAAGCTTTCACCAAAAGTTCCACAGGTGGGATGAAAGGAGCTTGAACATCCACCACACTTTCCGAGTCACTACAAACCAAATATATAACTATTCCCTCAAACAATTTGATAGGTATGGGAAATTAAAACAAAATACAAAGGCAACAAAGAAACTTAAATGGAGTAGACATGCCAACTAAAATTTAGCAGCGGGTGAGGCATGTCCGGGAAGACTTGGAAAGAAGAAAACTTGCAGGTAAGCTTCATCTATTACGAGAATATAGCCAATCCTCAATTACTGATTTATTAATTTTGATGAGAGGATTTCTTGTATAGAACAAGCCTCGCCCCAGAACCACATTATTAAGAGTGGGTCTCCTGGCAGGCGGTCTGTCCATAAGCTTATGGACAGGCCACTTATTTTTTACCTTATATACGGCATTTATTAAGTT
>JAUOBV010000006.1:6518148-6530839 GCA_032360425.1 Rubia occidens
AACAAAATATCCCAAAACTTGTTATGAACGCCATCTTCTCTGTATCTTCTGGGTTCATTAGTGTTTGATGGTATCCTTTATAAGCATCCAAAAAATCTAGAACTTCGTACCCCTAAATCGCTTCAACCAACTGGTCAATCTTAGGCAGAGAATAACAATCATTTGGACATGACTTATTTATATCAGTATAGTCTATACACATTCTCTATCACGCGCCAACTTTTTTTATCCATCACTGGGTTTCCAATCATTTGGGATACGTTATCTCCTTAAGGATACCTGCCTTAAGCAAAGCTTTCACCTCTTCTTCAATTGCATGTTTCCTGTCACTAGCAAAGATTCGTTGTTTATGCTTGACTGGTTTTACTGAATCACTAATGTTCAAAGAGTGGGTAGCAATTCCTGGGTCAACTCCTCCCATGCTATGTACGTTCCATTAGAATGTGTCTTTATGGCTTCACGGGATTTGTATGACCTTTTCTTTCTCTGTACGTGGAAGATGCTTCCATATTTTAATACACTTAGAAGTGTTTTCGTCATCCAAAGTAATAACTTCAGTTTCTTCACCCAGATCTATAGCTAATTCCACCCCTGCTTGAGTAAGCCGTTATTTGAAATAGTGCTAACCATCTTTTCTCGCTTCAAAGTTTTCCTGCTTTCATCACGACTACCATACACTGTCTCGTTGTCTGTTGGTTTCCTCTTATTGTTACTATTCTGGCTAGAGTCGAAAACTTCATTACTAAATGATACAGAGACAATATCGCTTTTTTTATATTCATCCATAGCCTCCCAATGATGGGGTTAAATGGTATTGGTGCAACTATGACCATGAAGTTACACATGATGGTACAATTTTCATCATTCTCCTCAATGGTGATGGGAAACTGTATATTTCCTATGGGTGTCTCTGTTTTTCCTATAAATCCTACTAGTGAGGATGTGAACCTTTTTAGTTCAGTCTGCTTGAACCCTAATCTATCAAAGCAATCAACAAATAGGATTTGAACTGCACTTCCGTCATCCACAAATAATCTTTGAACCATTGCATTTTAAATTTTAGCAATGATGATCATTGGGGCTTTATGAGGTGAAACATTTGGAATTGCATCATCCTTGCTAAACATAATTATCTCATCCGAATAAAACCTCTTGTCGGTAGGCTCCTGTGGCAGTGAATACCTAGCCTTGGTTTTCCAAGCATGGTTGGATAGCAACTCTGTTGACCCATGTATGGAGAGGATTACATTTTCTGGAGCTGAGCTTACTGCATCCTTATCGTAATCCACCACCGCTATCATCTTCTGATTTTTGTTGTTCGCTACACCCTGGTTTTTTGCTATAGAGCTTCTTACCTTGTTGGCTTCGTTGTAACAGCTTCCCCCATCTTCTTCTTGTATTGGCTGGAATAGCCATTTCTCAGGTTCTGTTCGATCTGCCTTCTCATATCTCTACATTATTCGATGTCATGGCCATGATCTTTGTGGAAGGCATAGTAGTATTCCTTGGATCTTTTGTCAGGGGGTGCCACCATCGGTGCCGGATCACAGAACAATTATGTATGCTTGCCATATTTCTTTTCTTGACTTTGGCAGGGGTATGTCCTGGTATGATGCGACCCGCATCCCTGGTTCTCTTTCCTTAAAAGGGGATGTTCCTTTTCCTTTCTTTATAAACCCTCCATGTATATCTTCCGTCATTATGTTTCGCACCTCGCTCCCACTTTATTTTGGGGTTATTTTCTTCCTCCGTTCTCACATATTGCTCGATCATCATTTGCAAGTCCCTTGGGTTCTCAGACATATTCTTCGTGATCTCTTTATAGAATTCTCCTGATCGCATGCCCCCTGTAAATGCGCCCAAGGAAGATTGGAACGACAAATATCAAACTTGCAAGTTTTTGGTGATGAACTAATTAGAATACTCTGCGATGCTGTCATCACTTCGCTGAGCTATGTTGTTTTGGTTTACAAATGTTTCGGTGAACCTCTGCTTCTGATAAAAGCGACACAAAAACAAATCAGACAATTGTGCCCATGACCTATTGCTTCCTTTTAACAAGTCTTCGTACCATGTGATCGTTGTGATCGTTGTTCCCGATAAGAAAATAGGAAAACCCTTGCATACTAATTTAATTTATGCATTGCAAAATATCACGATGTTGTGATATGAATGCAGAAATTCTTTCGAGTCTGTAGTTCCATCATAGATCTTAACGTGCAAATGAAGCTTAAAATCTTTTTCCATTCTAAAATCCCAAAGATGTGGTGCTAGTGGTGGTTTATCTGCATCTTCGTCTGCCACTATATCCCTTACTCATCTTCGTACACCAAATTCTCGTGCCCTTGGCTTGGTCTCTTGTGTAACCTTGGAGATTTTGGCTTGAGCGTTGCCCAGAACTGGTTATACAGGCTTTTTCTGTTTGCTTCTAAGAAAGCTGTGAATGCTCTCCTTTCTTTCTCTTGGTTTGTAATAGGAGACTTTGTTTCCTCCTCGTTATCTTCTGTATCTTCCTTGTTTCTTTCCTTTTCTCTGATAGGGACGTAGGCTTGATTTTGGCTAGGATGCATGCTATTGTTGCGTCCAACCGCTTGTTCTTGTGTCTGATGGTTATGTTTTTCTTTCTTCTGGTGAACACTATGATTTACTTGAAGGATTCCAAAAAAAAAGCTTGGTTCCCATAGACAGTGCAAACAGATGTGGTAATCCGATCAAGTAAAATGCTCATCGTTCACCGTAATGTATCTCATCATGTGAGATAAATCCCAACTACGGGGAAAACACTCTGACGCTCAAGTCAGTATTTTCCTTAGAGAACTAGAATTTCTCAATCTTTTTTGCCTTACCTCTTTGAGCTAGTATTGCTCTTCCAGTATTTATAGCCTCCCGTTGTTGTAATTCAACATGTTTGGGTTTGGGATCATGGGTTGCGTCGTGATCACTATCTTTCGAGTTTATGTCTACGTGTCACCTTTGTCGGTTTATAATTGAATCCACGATCACCTCGTTCCTTCTTTATTGGCTCTCTATTGACTTGGACATCCGGGCCGAATGGTCCTGGTTATTCGTGAATCAAGATTGAGATGGACTTTAGAAGTCAGCAGTTTGTAGTTGGGCTAGGTATACACTAGTCAATATTTTATGATTTTGGGAAGCGAAATATTTTTATTTTAAATACAATTAGATTTTAGAATATTTTTAAAAAATAAAGGCAAGAGGACGCATTCGCTGAATGCTTCCTCTAATTTAAATTTTATTTCTTTTATTCTACTAATTTCTCATGTTCAAAAAAATAGAGGATGCATTCAGTGAATGTGTCCTCCCCATTTGCTTTCGGGTTTAGTTTTCCCCCTATTTGTATTCGGATCGAATTAATTTCACTCTGGAGAGGGAGAGGGAGGATGAAGATGTTAGTTGTGGCTGCATAATGAAAGGAAGTAAATTATTTTCGGTTCAAAATTCGTAGATGCTCTGATAACATGCTAGACTAGATAATTCTCGTAGTGATTGTATTATTGAATCATAAGAATATATATAAAATTACATCATAGAGTGGTAAATTAACATGAACTCTAACTCTAGTTCTCTATTTGACTTAGTCTAGTAAACATCCAAAAATAATAATATTTACACTCAAAATTCTTTTTTCTCCCTAAACTTTTTATGTATTCTATTTGAACCGATCTCAAATTAAAGTTTATACTCCTTATGTCCCAAACTAAGCTACACTTTTACTATTTGACAGTCAATACTGTCAAACTCTGACCACGTATTTGTATGGATATATAAAAAAATAATCTTACCATATGTGATATTGTTGGATTCGTCATGATAAGTGGTTTCTAATTATTGACTTTTTATTTACTATTATTTTATGTAGTTAAGCATATTAACGGTCAAACCTGTTTCTTGAAAACCGTAAAAAAGATCCTATACAGTTTAGTCTAGACGAATGGAGTATTAATTTTTAGAGTGGGTCTTCTGACAAGCGGTTTGTCCATAAGGTTATGGACAGACCACATGCCACTTATTTTTTTACCTTATACACTGCATATGTTAACTTACATACTAAATTTAGATATTTTGAAAAAAAAATATTAAATATTTTTATATTTCCACATGCAAATACATATTATTACTTATTTTAACTTTTAAAATACAATATTTAAATTTTACAAAAATTTACAACCTTTAAAGTAAAAACCACTGTAGACTGTCCATAAACTTATGGAAAGGCCACCTTTCTTGAGACTTTCTCCACTATTAAACCATAACTGGGGTATTAAACATGTTCATTTCTGAACATCCCATCTCAATTCAAAATTTGATCGTCTTACAACTGCTTTTGAAGGACTTTCCACCTCTAAATGAGCCTCTTCTCACTTTACCATCTCACCAAGGTCCTTAACAATGTGCTCACAAATTACGGGAAAAAGATATTGTTGCCTAGCAGTTTTATCACCTTAATAACAATGTTTCATCATACTCGAAAGAGACTTTGTTTTCAATTTTCACACTCAATTTTAGATCACTGAACCATTGTCTTCAAATAAAGCTGAAGAGTACAGCTGCCCTAGCTGTCATGTAGAGTTTCATATAAGTCCCCTTTTTCTATAAGTTGGCTGTACAATAACTTTAACTATTAGAGGAGGTCTCCTGACAGGTCGTCTATCCTTAAGTTATGAACAGTCCACTGTATTTTTTCACTGCATTTGTTGAATTACCTACTAAATTTTGAAATGTACTTTTTATATTATGTTTTTTATATTCACATTCAAATACAAACTATTACTTGTTTTAACTAATAAAATGTAACATTTATAAAACAAATTAAATAGCAATTTTTAAGATAAAAAGTTAGGGAACCTATCCATAAGCTAATAGATAGGTCACCTTTCCAAAGACTTCCCCTAACTACTAAACTCAGTAATAAACATCTAAATATGAAAAGTGTAAAGGGCATAGATTCTTCTAACTATGACATAGAAACAGTAACAAAAGATAACTTCAGAATAGGAAATTGAAGAAACAGTGGTGACTCTAAACTATTTACAGGCAGTGCCTCTAAGAAAATGGTAGAGCTCAACAAAAGTTATACCCAAAATAACATTTGGAAAAATAGGTCATAGGGAGTTCAACTCACAACAAAATGAGCAATATGAGGAAGAGATGTCCCGGGGTACAAAGCAATTCATGTGAAATAAAGATTCACCTCATTCTCAGAAGATTAATCTTATCTCCCACAATAGAGAGATAGTTGAAAAATTCCAGCAAAACTGGTTCAGATAGTTGAGGAGCTGCAGCAAGGATCTTTTTCGTGGAATCATAAGCTGCTCTCCGAAATTCCCAATTTGGATTGCAGAGTGAAAACAGCAGAAACTGCGTAGTGTTCACAAAATAAGATACAGTAGCTAAAACAGGCAGAATAGCATTGAACTATATCCAATGGTTTTGTATTCGCATACTTTCTTGAAAAAGCATCTCAGAGTATACCTTGATCACCAGCACAAAGTACATGTGAACCACTAATTTACAGAAAGAAATTAAAAACAAACAAGGTAAGATGCCAATGTTTCACAAACCTGTAACAATGCACTGACAGGAAATGCCTCCAAAACTCTGGCAGAGCAAAGACAACAAAAGCAAGTAAATGAATATCAAAACATTTTCAACCATATACCAGGACAAGTACAAAATACAGACCTATGGTAGCAGACATTGGTATTCAATAAGCAACTGTAGACATGTAACATGCACAATGGTAATGTTACAGGTAACTAAAGATTAACCAGAAGAATAGCAACGCTTTATGTGTCATGGTATTAGGCTACAAATACTAAACATGTAATTATAAAAATGAGACTGGTAAAATTAAAAAATTTAATACGGGCAAAACACGAGCTAGATTAAATAGGTAAAAAAAATTAAAAAATTTAATATGGGCAAAACACAAGCTAGATTAAATAGGTATCACATTTAGCGAAAATGTCTTCAATAAACATTATAGTGTAGCTGGATTGCAGAAAGATACATCAGATGTGGAAAGGACACCTAGAATGGTAAAAAAAATTATAAACTACAAAATGTGGTTCAAAATGGGAAGTGCTTTAATATGATTTTTCAAGTTTCTGGTGCCCATTAAGAAAGAAACTGTATATCGTAAGTTTAAATCTTCATAAAATCTTACAGAGAATAGTTGCATATCTTAGATACGCAATCTAAAAATAAATTGCAATTTAGTAGACTAATAGACTTTCTGGACTAGATACAATAATCAACTAATGAGAGGTCACATTATGTTCTTAACACCTATAGAAGTTTCAGCTCTATCTAATGGACTACAAAAGATACTGAGGATACACACTTAACACATTCCAGTCCATTTGGTAGGAATGCAAACTAATATAGCCTTCTTAGAGTACAAGAATGTTGTACCAAACTAAGCAATGATAACAAACCTCTGCGGGTGGTCAACTAGTAACACTTCAAAAAGGTCAAGGCAAGCCAGAGAGTCATCAAGTGATAGTTTTGATGCCTGCATAGTATGAAAAGTCAAATTTCAGAAGGAATAAGGGGGAATCCATAAAAGATAATAACAGTTGGGCTCCAGAAAAAAATTAAACATGAGTGAACAAAAGCAAAGCTTGGAATTATATATCTAAGTATTCATTACACATGCAGAAGTGTTTCTAAGCACTAATCCAAGCCACGTATACTTTTGGATTCCTTCAAAGCTGTTCATGAGTATGACCCATTATGTTTGTCTTAAACAATACTACTGTGTATACAACGAGAAATCAAGAAAGAAGACATTTGAAAGGTACTTCAGATAATATCTTTATTAATTGTTCAAGCGATAAAAAAATTCAATCATTTGCAAGTGGATGGTACTGATGCAAAATACAAGCTTCTAAAGACTTACCAAAGAAAGTGGCACGAGAGAAGGTTCATTCTGCGATATGAAGGACCAGAGCTTTTCCTTGGTTACTGCCTCATCTGGAGAAAGGAGGAAAGGGGGGAAGGTCAGTTACTTTCTATTCTTGTGATCCTTAAAATCAACTCATCTACAGGAGAATATACAAAGAATTTCATGACTAACTCAAAATATGCCACAAGAGAGATAACCTGCTTTAACATCAACAGCCACCAGCTTGGCTACACATATTAATGCATAGATTCCATCCAGCCGTTGTGCTGCTTTGGTAAAACCAGTCTTAACCAGTTGGAGTAGAGGAACCAGCAATGAGGACATCTATAGCTCATCAAGAAAGCAAAAAACAAAATTAAACCCTTGAGACTAGGTGTAACAGAAACAGCGTACACAAACATAAACTATACTCCCTCTATCATAATATTCATGTTTTTAGCCAGCAATAAATATACCCAGCAAGTCATAATTCCTTAATTTTACCTGTCAAATCCTTACTAAAACACCTCATGTCGTCCATAACTACCCACGCAAGAAAAGGTACTAGTGGAGGACATGGAAAATAAAAATATATAGGCTCCATGTCTGTGTGTTGTATAGGACCATGTAAACCATAAAATGCAGTACCTTGTTTAACATTACTCTTTGCTGGGGACGGGTAGTAAAATTTAAGCTATAAAATTCTATAAGAGGTGCACCTGACTAACTGCATCCATGTTTTTACTCATTACTCGCAGACAGCGGAGATAACCCTTACGTAGTGCCTCTTTCTCCTTCAGCCCAGAAGCAATGAATGATATTACATGTGGCTTAATAGCAGCTGAAGACCTAGAAGCCCAATAAGCTAAAGAGACCAAACAAGCCAACTTAACCTCTTCATTCCCTGTTAAACATGTAAAACATTCAAGTGGAAATTCGTTAGAAGAATATCAGCCACCATCAACCTTGTAGCACAGAACTCTATGCATACATGAAAAAATGAACTATTAAAAGAATGCATTCATGTGACAGAAGAAAATCAAGAGGATGTCATTTACCATCATCCTTGTAGCATGACAAAAGGTAATCACACACAGTTGGTGATAAGGTGTTGAGGTATCTTCCTTCTGGAGCAGCAGATAATGCTCGTAAAGCATCAATCATGCCAACTCTTTGATAAGGAAATGTCAATCTGCCTTCAGAGCCTGTTCAGGGTTTAACCAAAACTAAGTTAACGCGTCACCAATGAAGTAGTGCATTTTTCAAATTCAAGAAAATCCCAACAGTAATAGCATGGAGGTGAGGTCCAAGGCTCACTCAACTCGTTCTATAAGAACCCCTTAAGACTCTATCTCAAAACCAACGAGCAATAAGTAAAATTGCTTGTAATCATAATAAATTCCCCTTAAAACACGTTGCAGCCCACCCCCACCATCAGCCCAATTTTGATGGGTGGAATATGGGCACCTAACATCATGGGTTTGGCTCAGATACCATGCTAGAATTCAAAGCGTCTTGGGGCCACATTATAAGGGATTATATGTATCACAGATAACAAACCAAACTTGTACTTTCTATATCCCGCATGCTTTCTTGGTAACTTCAAACACGAGAAAACATTATCTTAGCCTAGAGGACATAAGCAGAGAACAGAAGACCATTTTTCCTTTACAAGATTTGTTTTGGGAATGCGTTCGAACAGGTCAGATGCTCAGTTCTTTTCACAGCTTCCCAACCTTCCTTTTTCCTCTTTCCTGATCCATATTTCTCAGATTTCTCTAGTTCAAGTGTTTTAAAATTCATTTTCCACAGTAGAACACCTTACAAGTAAGTGATTAATACAGACAATCCTAATGCAATACAAAATTTAGAATAGTGTTTGCTTTTGGTTTCAGGCAAGTTAGACCAAACATCAAACACCACCTGATCTACCCAATGACACAAATAACAAAAACTGTTATCGTAATCAATCAGATAGAAACACATACCTCCAATTACAGATTTGATAGCAGTAAACATTGCTTCGACTGCATCTGGGCTACTAGATTTCAGGCTCAAACTTCTGATTAAGGCCAAAGCAGAAAGCCTTCTCGCTTCGTCGGCATGTCTAGCTTGCGTCAAAACCACTGGAAGGATCTCCATTGCATATTTACTTAGGTCAAGGCTTGTAGATTGCAACAAAATACCAACAGATTCCAAGACAAGTTCAGGATTCCGCTTCAACATTTTAACAGAAGTGGGGATGACAACACTCTTAAAATCTTCATGGCGTAAATGAGAGAACATAGGGACAAATGCTTCACTGAGGGCTTTCGCAGGCTTTTCTTTCGCATTCAAGACGGCTGAAACATACATATCAAGTAATGTTTGCTGCCAAATGAAACGACAAAAGAGGTAGCAAATGTGAGAGCAAGACACAAACTGCTATGAACTATACTGCTCTAATAGTTTCTTAATAATTTCTCACATATGAATGCAATCATGCCTTACCCTCCATTGATCAAGGAGGCCAACTTTTGATACTGAATGATCGAGAACCAGGGATACAAATTCTGGGCAATCTCCATATCGGATCCTTGAATTTTTCAGTTCCTCCATGTAAGTTCCATATATATCTGGTGACTGCAAAAATATGAAAATGTAAGATATGAGAAGATGATATCATCCTTATTTTTAATCATTCAAAACCATATCCCAACTACAAGGAGGTAGACCTTTAAGAATAATCGCAACAGCGCCCGTTTACAAGCCCTCTTGACATGAAATGATCCTTGCATAGCAATATGAAGTACAGATGCCTGTGCTTGAGCTACTCTGCACAATGCATTCTTGGATACTGAGCTGAACTGACTTTCTGTTAGTAGAAGGCAAGACCATTTGATGAGTCTATAGCAGCCAAATTTTGACTGGAACTTCAATTGCTTTTCCATAAACTGCACCAATGTTGCTGCAAAACTTTTCATGAATGCAACTTCATTTAAGAGTCTTATAATCAAGGTATCCACGGCTTTCCTCGATCCATGGTCTTCGTATATGGACAGTGTACTAAAAAATAATTCCACCAGAAGGGATGTAAAATCTGTTGTCAACTCTGCAGAGTTCGAAAGTATGACCGTTAATAAAATCAAGTAACAGCATATACAAGCTTGAATGGGAAAAAGAAAATAAATTTAGGTCTACAAAGAAAATAGGCAAGGACACAGGGATTGTAACATGGCCAGCATACATACCAAAGACAACAGACAATTACAGTATGTGGTCAGCTCTATTCATACCAGAGAGTACAATAAATGAACAGAAATGGACATAATTCCTTTTTGCTTTAGGTTAGATGAATTATCCAGGATTACACAATCAAAGTGAAACACTCCCCAATACTGTTCTAGCCAGAACATGAGAAGGAGCTTTAGCATAGGCATATGAGTTGTACCCATGTGACCTACGCTAATGGGTTTGTATGATGAAAATAACCTCATTTATGAATATAAGGTAATGCTAAATACATCATACTTTGGTGGGCCTACCCTTCCCCTACACCAGGCACATGCAGGAGCTCCTTGGTATTGGTCTGCCTTTCCTATTCCTCTAGCCAAAATATACAAAAACCGCAAATGCTAATCTATAAAAACAAAGGGTTTTGGATGCCGGGCTTTTCTATTCCATTCTTCAAACATAACAGTTGGCAAAAATATGATCTCTTGCCATAATCATCTTAATGCAGTTCTATTGGAGTCAGCCTCAAGTGTGTAACAGAGCAGGGTGAACTGGCTACTCCTAGCATGGACAACATGGTAAACAAAATAGTCATAAACTCGTTTGCACGCAACTACTAAGCCTTTATAGTACAGCCTGCGTAGATCATCTTGCCATTTCATACAAATTAGTTGAATATTAAGCAATTAATTGACCAATTTAGAAGTCAGAAGAGATAATCATCTGATGGACCCCAACTGAATTGTTAACTTTCATCAAAGCTACGCATAAAAGCATTCCCCGTAATGATTTAACTTAAGGATGAGGAGAAAACTACCACTGAACTGTTATTACTTGACATAAAGAATTTTCTACAGAGCGGTGCCCTTGATGAAAAGCAGGAATAGAAACATTCCCAAGACACAATCCTTCGACAAAACTTGACCTCACACACACAAACTTGACCTCACATGCACAAACGTACATGCTAGGTTTTTGGCCTGCGCAGACCATCACCATAGATACGATCATCCAAAACTTCCTTGGAATTCCAGAAACACAAGTTAAGGGTAATATGGAACAAATTTGATACTCTCTTACCGAAATCATTCAATCTAAATCCACCCCCACCCAGAGAATAGATAACAAGTTTAAAACAGCCTTCAGAACTACTGTTAAATAATACCACCACTAATGCGCATTATTCAAGGCCATTGACAAGAATCCAACATTCCAACTTTTTCTTAGGAAGATCGCCCCACCCCTCCAAAACTTTGACGCAATTGACAGAAACAACCTTTTTAGAGCAATGATGCATGAACATGTCCACAATATCCACACTATTATACCTTTGAACGGGTACATTTTAAAAATTAGAAAAAGTGAGAAAACACAATTTCAAACAAATGACTGTAAAACAAAACACTTGATTATAAACTTAGAAATGAAAATGAGACATCAAAAAGTCTCAAAGCATACATAGGGGTCGCGTCTCCAAAAGAGCAGCAGTTAAAATTCTATACACACATATATCTGCAGGCTACATTCATCAACTAATACGTCACTCTGGTAAAGCAATGCTGCGCTAGAGAGCTGGATTACCAGAGAAGTTATCGAGTATGAACGGAATTTCGTTGCGGAAGATTTGAATACGCCGTTTAGTTGACGAAGTTGAGATCGACGGGGAAAGGGCGGCAAGTGCGTCCATCGGATTGGAGCTCGGCTCTCCCATACTGGAGGTGCAGCAGGTCTAGCTCAGAGTTTCCGAACCTCCTGCGATGAAGAGGCGCCGGCGTCGTCGTTTTGATCAGGATGAAGGTGGCGGTAAGTGGTGGAGATGTTTAGGGTTTTAGGTGTAGTGTTCACAGTAGAGGGTTGCTGCTTCACTGTCGTCGCGGGAGGATGAGTGACAGGTCAGGTCGAATTAAATTTCCCCTCCATAATTGTTTGACAAGAGAAAAAAGGCGTTGAAATTTCAATCTCCCACCAATCTCCCTGAGGCAGCCAACAATCGACCGACGTTGATCATTCCTTCGACTATCACTCTGGGCTTCATTTAAGCCAAGATTGCCCAATAGGTCCTTGTAACCGACGATAGTCGCTTTCTCACGAGGTGTCTATTAAACTGAAACTTTGACTGACGTCGCACACCACTGAAGGCCTAATCAATTTGGGCCAAAGTTAGCCCAAAAAGGCACAGTTACTCAGTAATACTGAGGACAGCCAACCCTAACTCGACTTCTGCTATAAACCAACACTAAAGATCGATGTTTAGCCTTAACTAATCGATGGTCAACCCTAACTCAACTTCTAACATAAACCAACACTAAAAAGCAAGGTTGGACCTTAATTGATCGAAGGTAAATCCTAACTCTAATTCTGATATAAACCAACACTACTGACCAAAATTGGATCTTAATTGATCGACGGTCAACTATAACTCGACTTCTAATATAATCAACACCAATGACCAAGGTTTGACTTTAAATGATAAATTATCAACTCTAACTTGACTTTTATTTAAGCCAACATAAACGCCTAAAATTTGACCTTAGCTAATCGATAGGTATACCATCACGTGACTTCTAAGAT
>JAUOBV010000006.1:6647932-6665820 GCA_032360425.1 Rubia occidens
TAGACGCTGCTTCTCGTGCAACTTAGGTGGTTTGGGCGTGAATTCCACTTCGGTTAAAGTACCAATTTTTCGCAATCCAGAGTTTTCGTAAGGAGATTCATATCAGTTCAGGTAATTAAGTACCGTATAACTTACTCCCTCCGGTTTGCCCCTTTGACTGACATTTTTTTCATAGCATGTTTAACTATCGATAACTTTTATTTTATTCTATAACTGACATCGTGTAAGCTGTCTTTGAATTTTCCATAACGCGTAGTTTTTAAAAATTAAAATTTTATAATCTGCTACCTTATGTAACTAAAGTTATTGATAGTCAAACATACCTTAAAAAATGTTAGAAAAAGGGAGACATAAATAAACCATCAGAGGTAGTAAATAATTTTGAAATGAGTTGAGTGTTTGACTAAAAAGAAAAGAGATGGTACAGGAGTTAATTACAGCTTTAAGACTCATTCTCTAACTTTCCAGAGGGAGTACATAATTTATTGCTTTGTCCGTTTCACTTCCTTTGTCTTTTCTCTTTTTCCAAAACCAGCAAACTCTACACACACTCACACAGTGACACTCACCCACCTTCGCCTTCGCCTTCGCCTTCGCATTCTTTCCAGACCATACTACTAAGAGCAGAAGACTCTTGTCTCTATCCTTGTCTCAGAATCCAGCCGGTGGGCCCATGCTTATTCTTGTGGTAACTCCATTGTTTCTTCCTTCTGTTTTATGGGTTGGGTTCTTCCTGCGTGTTCCTTGGAAGTGCATATACATGTTTATGTTGCTTTTCTTTTGGTGTTTCTGCTTCTTAATTGTGAATTTCCATGTGCAAGTTTCTTCTTTGTTCCTGTTGCTTCTGACCCTTGATTGTGGAGGCTTCTATCTGAATGATTCCTTGGTTTTGCAGACTCATTTATGGCTATGGAAAAAGGCCATGGACCCTTGGTCATTTTTTTTGATGAAACTGGAGTTTTATTAATTCACCAAGAATATTTCCAATGTTAAAGTTGAGCAACTATTTCTATTAGCAACTAAAGCTTTAAAAATGAATCAACTAGTTACATTTACCAGGGAAAACAGCATACAAGTTACACTTACAAGGGAAAGAATCAACTAGGTACATCCTAGATTATCAAGTTATACATTCAGTTTCTTTGTGGAGATGGGTTTACGGTACACCCATCATATACTTGCTGTGGGGATTTTTGATTTGTGATTGTAGACTATTAGTATCTCCAAGAAATGGGTATATCCTGCACCTCAATTGTAATAAGATTGCTACATTTTATGTGGCTTTTGCCAATCCGATCATAAATACAATGTGGTTGGGTTCCTAGTGTAGTATGGTAGAATAGGTTCTCTCCCTACAGTGGTATAATAGTTCAACACCCTCCGTATTTTGACGTGACTGCATTTTACTAGTGTGGTATGGTATTAGTAGTTTAGGTCAAGCTTCTATCACCTTGGCCCAACTGAGGGAGGTCCAATGGCTAGCAAAGTAAGATTAACAAACCACAAACTAAAGGATTAATACTTGTACCAGTAATAGACACGCTGCACTATCAGGAAAATAGTTGAGAAGGGTGAACAGAATTGGTTTTTTATTTCCTCCTTTGAAAGAGCTTGTATATATCATGCCCAAATATACTGATCTTGGCGAGGTTGATTTTTCATGATTTTGCTTTTTTTTTTTACTTAGTTCCTCATTGTAGCTTCAAATCTTCCCATAGATGAGCGTGACCTGATATTACAAGAAGCCTTTATGGGTCTCAAAAGTTGAAAAGAATGCTTGGTGGTTTAAGCTTCCATGTTGCACAAGTCAGCTGGCAGGAAATTTATTAGACGTAATCTTTCTTATGTAGTCACTCTATTCTTCACCAACATCCATAGAAAATTGCATTGCTTTGGAAGAGTCTCTTTATTCACCTTTGCCATGGATTAATTTTGCTCTCACCTATTGGGGCCTGATACACTTTTTAAACACTAAACTGCCCTAAACTATCCAAAGTAGAATTAATACAAGGGAGTATCCTGTGCTTTAATCTTTTGTGGTACTTCCAGTTCCAAGCCCGACTTCCATTACCTTTCGGATATAACTTTCAAAGGAGTGCTTGATATAGTTTTCATGAAGTCACCCAATCCAAACTAGGGGACTCTTGTACTCCTTACTAGGGGCTCTAATATATGCATTTTGTTAACCCTAGTTAATTAATGATTTTCTAATGATTATCTCTATTGCAAAGAAACAATAAGAATTTGCAGGACTTGCATTTATGTTGAATTTTCCAAGATCGTAAAATATGATCTATAGTGTTAATTCAAAATCACTGGTTATCTGCCTTCAATGTAATTTCTGCATTAAATGTATTTTCTTCATACATGCAGTGATTCATGATGACTGGGGGTGGTAAAGTGATTGTGACCTATAAACGTAAGAGGCCGCCTCCAACGGTAGCATATAAACATAGGAGGCTACCATTAAGAGATGAACTTCATCAGAAAAATGAAAGTTCTGGTCCTAAGCTCCCCCAGACTTCTGTAGAACAGAAAGTGGAACCAACTACCATCAATGATAGGGAGTGCCCTGTAAAGGGTTTTGAGGTAAATCATTCGTATTATGTACTGCTAGTTCTTGTTTTGAGAGAACAGTTATGAGTATATAATGCGAGCATCTTGATTTTCCCATAATGACACTTTTATTTCCTTTGATGGTAACTGGAATTGGAAAAGGCAAAATTTTCTTAATATTCTTCGATTCTTGGAGATTCTGTAAACAGCGAAGGAGTGATAGCGAAGAGAGAGACATTAAATTGTAATAACCTCTGAGCCTTTTATTCAGCTAACTTAAATGCTTCTGAAATAAGTGCATCCAATGACAATAATGGAGAAATGGAAGTATTTTCAAATAGTGGATGGACATTGAATTTTTCTCCTGTCAGAGAGCCACTTAAATATAAGTTTGAGTTATGCTAATTTTTCATTTTGTGGCAATCTTAATCTGTGAAATCTTTTTGAGGCTCATTTTCTGAATTTGTGGCATCTTACATCTATCTTACCATAGTTGTTTTCCCCTTCTACTTCCTTGAAAAAGTTGAAACTAACAATCCATTGTATTGCCTTTGTTCTTATCTCTTATAGCATACTCCTGAAGAGAAAGGGCATTTGTCCGATTCTATGAAAGAAGGAGAGCGAAATCACTTTGCAGTTAATGTAAAAGCAAGCAAATCTGAGAATAAGAACCAAAAAATACTCAATATGATGCAGTTGGCAGCTGAGCCACTTGCAGTTTTGGACACAAGTCCTAGACTTTGCATGAACGAAGATGGTTTGTCTGCGAAAGATGAAGCCCATAGTTTGTGTACCAGTGCAGCTACTAAAAGAAAATTGGGTCGCTCGCTAATCACTTATCAGCGAAGATGCAAGCGTAAGAGGGATGTAAATGAGTTGCCGATGCAACACATAGTAGACATTATCCGTGATGGTTCATTAGAATCCACATGCTCTGTCTTTGCCCAGGAAGCAACACAGTCTAAAAGTGGCTCTCAGCATCCGTTGGTGAGTATCAACCTATCTGCAAAGACTATTAACTGGTTGGTGTTTCTTGCTAGCCAAATTTTCACATTTCAACTGGCAATTGTTGATTTTGTTTTTTTGGCAATTGTTGTTAATTGCTTTTAAGAGACATGTATGCACTTTTTCATCTGTGGCGTATATATGGATCATCTTGTTGCAGCTAAAGTTTGTAAGAGAGTAACTAAGAAAAGTAGATCTCTTTCTACTACACATGCCTCAGTTTGGTCTATATCTGAATTTACCCGTTGCTTTTGTTTGACCTGATTACTGAACGTGTGATACACCCACATGTATAAATTTGATTGAAACAAAATATTGTACTGAATATAGAAAAAATTTATTGAAAACAAAATATTTTACTGATTTATCAACTGCACCTTTATTACAAAAGTTACAACATTGTGTAACAAGGATAATAAAGCCTTCATTCTAGTTTGAGGAGCCATGCAGCCAACTATGTGCAACATTCATTTAAACAGTACCTCTTTTCCAATCCTCTATCTTAGACTGTCTTGGAAAGGCAATATGGATTTATACAAGTTCTGCTGTAATGTGCATCCTGTAATTCCCTGATTCCTCTTGGCATGTCCACTCCAATCCATTAACTGCGCTACTAAATGTTCTGTGTAACTTTAATCAGAGAAGAGGTGTTTGGTAGTTTGACTAGTTTCTACCTATTGTTTGCGGAGGTCAAATTGATTTTGAGCTACCTGAATGCGCAACTGCAGCTTTTCTTTGGTAGATAACTTGTGTTCATGAGCTATCGATAGAAGGAGTGTTTGAGCTTTACCAATTTATTCCACATTAGTCTAAAGTAACTGCCTTGTTGCTTCTCACCTTGGAATATCTCATAAGCCTTAATGATTCTGTAGTGCCATTTAGAATTCAGACACTTAGTAATGTGTGGAAGTAGATCTTCCTTTATCATGTGTGATACTTGGGAAAGTGTTGCTATTAGTTTTTTGTGCTGAAGGTTCTGCTGTGAGCTTTTTCAACTTAAAATTGCTGTTGCTCAACAGATAGCCCGTATGAATCTGAAGTCTTCATGTCCTGGTGCCAGATCATCCTGTGAGAGTGAATGGTACATGTTAATGACTATTAGTAATCTGTTCTATTTTATGATATCCAGTGGGCTCAATGCTTATGTTATTTTGCAGTTTCAAACAAGCAGCAGACAATGAGATGGAAAATATACGAAGTGAGGAAACATCTTCTGTAGACATGCATACTCAGATTGCTGAAGTTAGTCCTTGTTCTTTGGATAAAGACTCTGGTCTTGAGTTCCAGAAGGATTCATTGGGAAATTCATCACATAATTCTACTGTTGATCTTGCTCTTAAGCCCATCAACTATGGTCTGGCGTTCCAAGAAGGTCCTATGGGAAACTCATCAAATAAAGCTAGCCTTGATCCTGCTCTTGAGCCTGTCAATTCTGGTCTTGATTTCAAAGAAGATTCGTTGGAACACTCGTTAAATGATAATACTGTTGATCCTGCTCTTAAGCCCACCAACTATGGTTTGGAGTTCCAAGAAAGTCCTTTGGGAAACTCATCAAATAATGCTACTGTTGATCCTGTTCTTGTGCCTGTCAACTCTGATCTTGAATTCAAAGAAGATTCATTGGGACACTTGTCAAATGATAATGCTGTTGATCCTGCTCTTGAGCCCATCAACTCTGGTCTGGAGTTCCAGGAAGGTCCTTTGGGAAACTCATCAAATAATGCTACAGTTAATCCTGTTCTTGAGCCTGTCAACTCTGGTCTTGAATTCAAAGAGGATTCGTTTGGACACTCGTCAAATGATATGCCTGTTGATCCTGCTCTCAAGCCCGTCAACTCTGGTCTGGAGTTTCAAGAAGGTCCTTTGGTGAACTCATCAAATAATGCTACCGTTGATCCCGCTCTTGAGCCTGTTAACTCTGGTCTTGAATTCAGAGAAGATTCGATGGGACACTCGTCAAATGATAATATTGTTGATCCTGCTTTTGAGCCCATCAACTCTGGTCTTGAGTTCCAAGAAAATCCGGTGGGAAACTCATCATATAATGCTACCATTGATCCTGTTCTTGATCTTGTCAACTCTGGCCTTGAATTCAAAGTAGATTCGTTTGGCCACTCGTCAAATGATATCACTGTCGATCCTGCTCTCAAGCCTGTCAACTCTGGTCTGGAGTTCCAAGGTCTTTTGGTGAACTCATCAAATAATGCTACTGTTGATCCCGCTCTTGAGCCTGTCAACTCTGGTTTTGAATTTAAAAAAGATTCATTGGGACACTCATCAAATCATAATACTGTTGATCCTGCTTTTGAGCCCATCAACTCTGTTCTGGAGTTCCAAGAAGGTCCTTTGGGAAACTCATCCTATAATGCTACCGTTGATCCTGTTCTTGAGCCTGTCAACTGTGGCCTTGAAATCAAAGTAGATTCGTTTGGACACTCGTCAAATGATATTACTGTTGATCCTGCTCTCAAGCCTGTCAACTCTGATCTTGAGTTCCAAGTAGGTCCCTCGAAAAACTCATCGAATAATGCTTCTATTAATCCTGCTCTTGAGCCCATCAACCCTGGTCTTGAGTTCCAAAAAGATTTGTTGGGAAAATCATCTAAGGATGCTACTTTTGATCCTGCACTTGAGCCCGTCAACTCTGGCTGTGAGTTCCAAGAAGGTCCTACGGGAAACTCATCAAATAATGCTACCGTTGATCCTGCTGTTGATCCCGTCCACTCTGGTATTGAGTTCCAAGAAGGTCCTTTGGGAAACTCATCAAATAATACTTCTGTTGATCCTGTTCTTGAGCCTGTCCACTCTGGTATTGAGTTCCAAGAAGATCCTTTGGGAAACTTATCAAATAATACATCTGTTGATCCTGTTCTTGAGCCCCTCAACTCTGGTATTGAGTTCCAAGAAGGTCGTTTGGAAAACTCATCAAATAATGCTACTCTTGATCCTGCTCTTGAGCCCGTCAACCCTGGTCCTGAGCTCAAAGAAGGTCCTTTGGGAAACTCATCAAATAATGCTACTGTTGATCCTGCTCATGAGCTTGTCAACTCTGGTCTTGAGTTCCAAGAAGGTCTTCTGGGAAATTCAGCACATAATTCTACTGTTGGTCCTGCTCTTGAGTCTCTGTTGTTCAATAGTCATTCTTCAACTGGTGAAGAATCTCAACTATTGTCTGGTGATGCTCCAAATACAGGTGGGACTTGTGAAATCCCTTGCAGCAGAGTTGTGAAGGAGTCCCTGGATCTGTCTGCCCCTCCACCTGGTAAGGATCATAGTATGTAGTTTCTGCTGCGGATTAGTTTTATCTATTAATCATGCCTTCAAAAATTTGACTGCTCCACTTTGTAATTAGAATTATTTGATGTGATGGTCATTATTTTCTTGTTTTGTGATATAATTTATTTTCCTGAATTAGGGGAGTGTGATATTACATCAGTTCACGATGAGAATCCCCTTGGCATTTCCCTGAATGTACCATTAGGAGAACATGATGCACAGTTAAATGATGAGTGTCAAGGAATCAAGGGATTGGATTTGCTCCATGAGAACACTGTGGAGATCCGTCCATCTCAGCAGTCCGAGGCAACAGTTAGTTGCAGTCATCATGAATTAACAAACTCTTCTCCAGCAGGCATGCCAAGGAGCGCCTGTCTACAGGTTGGTGTGTTTCCTCTGTTTCATGTACGCCTGTCAGATGAAACATTTTTCATTCTATTTATTTCTGTTGCCAATACTCTTTCTGGTGTACTGATCTGCACAATTTATGCATATGCACTATTTCTACACTGACAGAATAAAGTAATGCCTTTTTTCAGCTGTTTCCAGAGGATAGAATGGATGATTTATCCCAGTCAACAAAGATACATCAAAGGGATACCGCTGGGTCTAGTTCTAGAGAAAAGACAGTTAATCCTTCTGAAACTTGTGGCCTTGACAGAACAGCTGAAGCAAAATCCTCGCTTTTATATGGTTTATTTATGCCAATGGAAGCAATTAATGATGGCCATAGTTATAATACTGCCTCTTCTCAGTGGCCAGTTGCTGGCATCCAATTAAGAGACTTTCTTCAAGATGGTTCTTCTAAAATATTTTCAGGTCAGCCATCTACATCTCAGAGACACAGTATGGTGCTGGATGGTATGGTGGATAGAGCTAGAGCTCCTAAACGAAACCGACCCAGCCCTCCCAGCCTGTATGGTTATCCAACAATGTTGTGGTCTGAGGAAGAGCTGGACTCTCTATGGGTTGGCGTCCGAAGATATGGGAGAGGTAACTGGGAAGTCATGCTGCGGGATCCCAGGCTTGCCTTTTCTGCACTGAGAACTCCATGGGATCTTGCTCTGCAGTGGGAACAAGAACAATCTAAGCTTTTGAACAACATACCTTCTGTCGAAGGTAGGCAGTTCAGACAATCCACTGGTTTCCTAGGCGGTATGGATGGGATGTGTTGGCAGCCCAAGATTGGAAGGCAACATTCGGAGGGAGAGCCTAATCTGTCACTTGGTGATGTATACTCTGGCTTTAGCTCCAGCGTATCACTACAGAGTAATGTACCCAGGCATCATCAACAAGCTACCACCAGCACGAGGGACAGACATAGCTACACTGGTAGCCGCAGGAGGCCGACACCTGATGCTGATTGTTCTGTGAGTGCCAATAGCTCAACCGGTATGGCTACCGGAAGAAGCCGCCCTCACTGGCTTAAAGAATTAGTGGCGCTCGCACCTATGCCTACAGAGGGAGCTGTTCAGTTGGATACTGCAGCCGTTCATGATCCGTGGAACAGGACTGCAATCGCGGGACCTAGAGCTCATCTTGCCAATGAGAAAGACTTGATAGTAATCGACAGCGATGCCTCTTCAGAGGATACCATATCCGATGACCGTGGTGCCAAGATGTAGCTTTTCTGTATTCTTCATGGGTATGTTGGTAGTCTAGAATTGGTGTGTACTATTATGCAGTATGCAGGAATTCTTAGTGCTATGACTATATATTTGTATTCAACTTTACTCAACCATTAGTCGTAGCTGCTCTCATCATGCTCAATTAGTAGAATTTGCACTTCTACTAGTGCATATTCTGCGCTATTGAGTGCAGTTTAAGTGCATATTCAGTGTAGATTGGTACAAAAGTGCAGATTAGTGCATTTTATGTGCAAAAGTAGTGCAGACTAGTACAATTTTTAGTGCTGATTCAGTGTAGATTTAAGAGCCAGGGGGTGCATATTCAGTGCAGATCAGTACAGTTTAAATGCGAATCAGAGCACAGCATCACGTAAATATGCCAATTAATGTCGGATTCAGTGCAATTTCGTGCAGATACTGTGCAGATTGAGTGCAGTGTACTGTAAGTAAGCCAAGTTAATACACCTTCATAGGGTTAAACTAACACCTTTTATTAGTGCGCATTTATTGAAAGCTGAGAGCCAAATCCAGAACATAACATTCAAAACTCAAGAATCAATAATCAACAGTTTAAAAACATCATAGCAAGAAGAAAAAGGAGGGGGTATTATTACCTACAACGGTGAGTGATATGAAAAAGGCCATTAGTAGAAAACCCGGAGCACTTGTCCAGCTTAAGGACTTCAAGAATTCTCCCCCTTTGGGAAGCAAGAAGCTCGAGATCTGCATCGCTCACAATCATCCTCCTGAAATGAAGCGACTTCAACGACCTGCTGATTTCCTCCACCCAGCGTGTCACCAGTCCTCCAGAATCAGGTTGAACATGGCGGCGCGTGGCTTCCTCTTGAGCTTCAGCGACTCCAGATTCGGGAACCGCCCCAGTGCCACCACAAATTCCTAGCACCCCTGCCCCGATGCCAATTCATATTTAGGATCAAACATAGGAGCATGTTCCTCTTGATTAACTTCTTTCATTTGAATTAATCCATCAATGGATTCTCTAATGCCATCATTCTCAATGACTCGATTTGGCCATGGCAGCCTAGCAGTTGACATAAGTGAGAAGCAATAGAGTTGATTCTCAACTGTAATAGAATTTTTTTTGATAAGTTATAGGGATATATTTATGGCTACTCTTAGATATATTTAAATTAATAACATTCATGAGATCTTGGATTAGATAATTGAAATTTTGCTAAATTAGATTTAATCAATTCCTAACACTAAGAGCCAATGGGTGCAGATTAAATGTGGAAACATGGCAGATTATTAGTTTGAATGACAAGTTGCGTCAGATATATTGCAATTTCATGCAGATCTAGTACACACACTTTCGTACTAGCGCATATTTTGTGCTTTATTAATGCATATTTTGTGCGAACTTTTTATTTCATATTCTGTGCAAAATCAAGGCAGATGGAATAAGATTCTTGGTCCAATCAAGTTGAAACTGTCATGGAGTATGTTGCACCTGTGACCGAAAATTGACAACCTAATAGATACATACTCTTTGGAATTTGGTTACTATCAAGGAAAAACTTATGTTATATCTAGAGTTGGGGTTGAGGATCAACAGCTTCTCTCTCGCGATTTTGATTAATGATGAAATTCCTGAACTATCAAGTCCAAATAGCTAGGTCATATGTTCCTTCATTAAGTTGTGATTCTGAAAAGCCTTTATCCCCATGAGTTACAGGCAAATATGGAGGTCACATGCATGCACGACACTGCAGTTGCATAGTTAAAGTGGCTGAAAAGCAATGTTAACCTCGGTTTTTTGTGACCCATGGTGTACCTCCTGTGTTATAGAGAGGAATGAGACTATATTTGGAACCAAACATTGGAGCAAGTCCATCTGGATTAATTTCTTTCATTAAAATAAATCCATTAATGGCTTCTCTAATGCTATCATTCTCCATGATTCGATTTGGCCATGACAGCCTAGCAGTTGACATAAGTGAGAATCAATAGAGTTGATTCTCAACTGTAGTAGAATTTCTTTGATAAGTTATAGGGATATACTTATGGATACTCTTAGAAATATTTAAATTAATTACATTCATGAGATCATAGATTAGATAATTGATATTCTGCTAAATTAGATTTAATCAATTCCTAACACTAAGAGCCAATGAATGCAGATTAAATGCATACACAATGCAGATCATTGTAGTTTGAATGAAAATTTTCGTCATATACAGTTTAATTTCGTGCAGATCTAGTGCATATGATTTAGTACAAGTACATATTTTGTGCTTTATAGATGCATATTTTATGCAAATTTGTAAGTGAATATTTCGTTCACGCTCAAGGCAGATGGAATAAGATTCTTAGTCTAATCAAGTTGAGACTATCACGGAGTATGTTACACATGTGACCGAAAAGTGACAACCTATTGGATACATGCTCTTTGGTATTGAGTTAATATTAATAAAAGTTTTTATGTCATATCTGGAGTTAGAGTGAGGATCAACCGCTTCTCTCTTGCAATTCTAATTATGATGTAATTTTTGAACCATCAAATCCAAAATATGTTCCTTCATTAAGTTATGATCTTAAAATGCTTCCCCCCCATGAGTTACAAGAAAATATTGAGATTCACATGCATGCAAGGCACTGCAATTGCACAGTTATGATGACCGAAAAGCAATGCTGACATCTATTTTTTGTGACCCCATGTTGTACCTCCAGTGATGTAGGGAGGAATGAGACCTTATTTAGGATCAAACATAGGAGCATGTTCCTATGGATTAACTTCTTTCATTAGAATTAATCCATCAACGACTTCTTTAATGCTATCATTCTCCATAACTCGATTTGGCCATAGCAGCCTAGCAGTTGACGGTAATGAGAATCAGTAGTAGAATTTTTCTGATAAGTTATAGGGATATATTTATGGCTACTCTTAGATAGATTTAAATTAATTACATTCATAAGATCCTGGATAAGGTAATTGATATTCTGCTAAATTAGATTTAATTAATTTCCAACACTACGAGCCTGTGGGTGTAGATTAAATGCGGAAACATGACAAATCATTATAGTTTGAATGACAATTTGCATTAGATACAGTCTAATTTCATTTAGATCTAGTACACACGTTTTCATACCAGTGCATATTTTGTGCTTTATAGATGCATATTTTGTAAAAAAATTATTATTGCATATTCTGTGCAAGTTCAAGACTGGTGGAATATGATTCCTGGTCTAATAGAGTTGAAACTATCACCGAGTATATTGCACATGTGACTGAAAAGTGACAACCTAATGGATACATGCTCTTTGGAATTGAGTTACTATTAAGGAAAAATCTTACGTTATATCTGGAGTTGGGGTTGAGGATCAACCGCCCCTCTCTCGCAATTATGATTTTAATGAATTTCCGAACCATCATTATCCAAATAGCGAGGTCATATGTTCCTTCATTAAGTTGTGGTCCTGAAAAGCCTCCCATCTCAATGAGTTTCAAATCAGGAAAATATGGAGGTTCACATGCATGCAAGGCATTGCAATTGCACAATTATGATGACCGAAAAGCAATGATGACCTCGGTTTTTGTGACCCCTTATTGTACCTCCAGTGCTGTAGGGAGGAATGAGACCATATTTAGGATAAAAAATAGGAGCATATTCCTCTGGATTAACTTCTTTCATTATAATTAATCTATCAACGGTTTCTTTAATGCTATCATTCTCCATGTCTCGATTTGGCCATGGTAGCCTAGCAGTTGACATAAGTGAGAATCAATAGAGTTGATTCTAAACTATAGTAGATTTTTTTTGATAAGTAGGAATATATCTATGGCTACTCCTATATAGATTTAAACTAATTACATTCATGAGATCCTAGATTAGATAATTGATATTCTGCTAAATTAGATTTATCAATTTCCAAAACTAAGAGCCAATGGATGCAGGTTAAATGCTGAAGGAGTGCAGATCATTATAGTTTGAATTACAATTTGAGCCAGATATAGTTCAATTTCGTGCAGTTCTAGTACACGCGCTTCAGTATCAATGCATATTTTGTGCTTTATAGATGCATATTTTGTTCAATTTTTTTATTGCATATTCCGTGCAAGTTCAAGGCAGGTGGAATAAGATTCTTGGTCCAATCAAGTTGAAATTTTCATGGAGTATGTTGCACCTGTGACCGAAAAGTGACAACTTAATGGATACATGCTCTTTGGAATTTGGTTACTATTAAGGAAAAATCTTATGTTATATCTGGAGTTGGGGTTGAGGATCAACAAGTTCTCTCTCACGATTCTGATTATGATGAACTTTCTAAACCATCAAATCCAAATAGATAGGTTTCATGTTCCTTAATTAAGTTGTGATCAAGAAAATCATTTCCCTTTTGAGTTACGTGTCAGGAAAATATGGAGGTGCAAATGCATTCAAGGTACTGCAATTTCATGGTTATGATGACCCAAAAGTATTGCTGAACTCAGTTTTTTGTGACCCCATGTTGTACCTTCAGTGATGTGGGAGGAATAGGACCATATTTAGGATTAAACATGGGAGCATGTTCCTCTAGATTAATTTCTTTCATTATAATGAATCCATCCATTTCTTCTCTAATGCTATTCTTGTCAATGACTTGATCTAGCCATGGGAGCCTACCAGTTGACTTAGTTGAGTATCAATAGAGTTTTCTCTCAATTGTAGTAGAATTTATTTTAATAACTGATAGGGATATATTTATGGCTACTATTGGATATATTTTAATTAATTACATGTATGAGATACAATATTAGATAATTGATATTCCGCTAAATTATATTTAATTAATTCCTAATAGTAAGGGCAAATGGATGCAAATTCAATGTGAAAATAGTGCATATCATTATTGTTTGAATGACAATTATCCTTAGATACAGTGCAATTTCATGGTTATCTAGTACACACGCTTTAGTACTAGTGTGTATTTTGTTTTTATATACGCATATTTTGTGCAAATTTGTTTGTGCAAATTTTGTTTCAGTTCAAGGCAGATGGAATAAAATTCTTGGTCCAATCAAGTTGAGACTGTCATAGAGGATGTTGCACATATGACCAAAAATTGACAACCTAATGCATACATGCTGTTTGGAATTGAGTTGATATTAAGGGAAAATTATATATTATATATGGAGCTGGGGTTGAGGATCAACCGTTTCTCTCTCACAATTCTGATTCCGATGAACTTCATGAGCCATCAAATCCAAATAGCTAGGTCTGATGTTCCTTCATTAAGCTGTGATCTTGAACATTATTCTTCTCACGAGTCATAGAGCAGACAAATCTTGACGAGCACATGTATTCAAGGCACTGGAATTTCATGTTTATAATGATTTTACTCAAGAAACTTGAAGAGAGGTTTGAAATATATGATGATGGTTGAAGATGAATACTGTGGCATAATGAGAAAAATATACATCTACATGATCGAAGAAGCTTCGGGAAGGTCTGGATGTTCGCATGCATGGTTTTTTAATTGACAGTAGTTTCTAGTATATATTGGAAGGAGGTACTTTTGATCAACCAATATGCCTCCAGCCTTCCCAGTCGTTTAAAAAAAATTATTTATCATAAAAGATATTCTTACTGTACCGACTGATAATATGTGTTTTTTTTTAGAAAAAAATCATTTTCGACACTCCTTCTTTGTTAAATATTATCAACATATTTAAAAATTATTTTCAATAATAACGTGCAAATGAAATGAAGTTATTCGAGCTGCCTCCCACCCCTAAATGATATATTTGTCCACGGACTTTCTTCAATCATCGTTATCTTCTTCAACATAAAATGGTAGTGCTAATTCATTTCCATCGTCATGAATTTGATCAAGCACTAGAGGAACCCGAAACATATGTTTCCTCCATTTTCTTTGTCAGCTTCTTATTGAAAGCTCTCTTGTCATCTTTCTAGTTAGCCTTGACAATTTTTTCCACTTACATCATCATAATATGGCTTGGATGTATTGATCCCCCATGCCTTCTGTAAAAGTATTTTGTGAGCTAATGAATCTGTTTTCTTTATGGTAGAAGTAGGTGAGTTCTCATTGCTGACCTCGATTTTTTGTGATCGCATGTTTTACCTCCAGTGTTGTAGGGAGGAAGTGGACCATATTTTGGATTAAACATAGGAGCAGGTTCCTCTGGATTAACCTCTTTCACTAGAATTAATACATTGGTTGCTTCTCTAATGCGATCATACATTCTACATGACTCGATTTGACTATTGCAGCCTAGTTATTGACATAGGTGAGTGTTAATAGAGTTGTCTCTCAACTGTAGTAGAATTTTTTTTGATATCTTATAGGAATATATTTATGGCTACTCTTAGATAAATTTCAATTAATTATATTCATGAGATCATGGACTAGATAATTGATATCCACTAAATTAGATTAATTCAATTTCCAACCATAATAGCCAATGGATGCAGATTAAATGCGAAAATAGTGTAGATCTTTATAGTTTGAATGGCAATTAGCTTCAGATACAGTGCAACTTCATGCAGATCTAGTACACACACTTTAGTATCATTGCATATTTTGTTTATTATAGATGCATATTTTATGCAAATTTGCTATTGAACATTTTGTGCAAGTTCAAGGCAGAAGAAATAAGAGTCTTAATTTAATCAAGTTGAGACAGTCACAGAGTATGTTGCACCAGTGACCGAAAAGTGACTACCTAATGGATTCATGCTCTTTGGAATTGAGTTATTATTAAGGAAAAATAATGTGTTATATTTGGAGTTAGGGCTGAGGATCAACCGATCTTGTCTTGCGATTCGGATTATCATGAAATTTCTGAACCATCAAATCCAAATAGCTAGACCTAATGTTCCTTCATCATAATGTGATCCTGAAAAGCCTTCCCATCATGAGTTACAAAACATGAAAATATGGAGGTTCACATGAATGCAAGGCACTGCAGTTGCATAATTATAATGACGGAAAAGCAATGTTGACCTTGGTTTTTGTGACCCCATGTTGTACCTCCTGTACTCTAGGGAAGAATGGGACCATATTTAGAATCAAACATAGGAGCATGTTCTTCTGGATTAACTTCTTTCATTAGAATTAATCCATCAACGACTTCTCTAATGTTATCATTCTCTAGACTCTATTTGGCCTAACAGTTGATATAGGTGAGAATCAATTGTGTTGTATCTCAAAAATAGTAGTTTTTTTATATGTTATAGGAATATATTTTTGGCTACTCTTAGATAGATTTGAATTAATTACATTCATGAGATTCTGGATTAGATAATTGATATTCTGCTAAATTAGATTTAATAAATCCTTTACACTAAGAGCCAATGGGTGCAGATTAAATGCGGAACCAGTGCAGATAATTATAATTTGAATGACAATTTGTGTTAGATACAATGCAATTTCATGCAAATCCAGTACACACGCTTTAGTACCAATGCATATTTTGGGCTTTGAGATGCATATTTTGAGAAAATTTGTTAGTGCATATTCCGTGCAAGTTCAAGGCAGGTGGAATAAGATTCTTGGTCAAATCAAGTTGAGACTCTCATGGAGTATGTTGCACCCATAACTGAGTGGTAACTTAATGGATACATGCTCTTTGGAATTGAGTTACTATTAAGAAAAAAAATCTTATGTGATATCTGGAGTTGGGGTTGAGGATTAACCGCTTCTCTCTCGTGAATCTGATTATGATGAACTTTCCGAACTATCAAATCCAAATAGCTAGGTTTCATGTTCCTTCATTAAGTCGTGATCCTGGAAAGCCTTTCCCTCAAGAGTTAGAAATTAGGCAAATATAGAAGCGCACATGAATTTAAGGCACTGCAATTGCACGGTTATGATGACCAAAAAATAGTGCTGACCTCGGTCTTTTGTAACCCCATGTTGTACCTCCAGTGTTGTAGGGAGGAATGAGACCGTATTTAGGATCAAACATAGTAGCATGTTCCTCTTAATTAACTTCTTTCATTAGAATTAATCCATTAATGGATTCTCTTATGCTATCATTCTCCATGACTCGATTTAGCCATGGATGCCTAGCAGTTGACATAAGGGAGAATCAATAGAGTTGATTCTCAACTTTAGCGGAATTTTTTTGATAAGTTATGGGGATATATTTATGGATACTCTTAGATAGATATAAATTAATTACATTCATGAGATCCTGGGTTAGATCATTGATATTCTGCTAAATTAGATTTAATCAATTCCTAACACCAAGAGCCAATGGGTTCAGATTAAATATAGAAACAATGCAGATCATTATAGTTTGAATGACAATTTTCCTCAGATACAGTCCAATGCCATGCAGATCCAGTACACATGCTTTAGTACCAATGTATATTTTGTGCTTTATAGATGCATATTTTGAGAAAATTTATTATTGCATATTCCGTGCAAGTTCAAGGAAGATGGAATAAGATTCTTAGTCCAATCAAGTTGAGACTGCCATGGGGTATGTTGAACTTGTGACCGAAAAGTGACAACCTAATGGGTACATACTCTCTGGAATTGAGTTACTATTAAGAAAAAATTATATGTTATATCTGGAGTTAGATTTGAGGATCAATATTTTCTCTCTTGCGATCCTGATTATGATGAACGTTCTGAACCATCAAATCCAAATAGCTAGGTTTGATGTTCCTTCATTAAGGTGTGATCTTGAAAAGCCTTTCCCTTATGAGTTACAGATCATGCAAATCTAGAGGTGCACATACATTCAAGGCACTACAAATGCACAGTTATGATGAACGAAAAGCAATGTTGACCTCGGTTTTTTGTGACCTATGTTGTACCTCTAGTGTTTTAGGGATGAAAGAGACCATATTTAGGATCAAACATAGGAGCATGTTCCTCTGGATTAACTTCTTTCATTATAATTAATCCATCCCCTGCTTCTCTAATGATATCTTTCTCCATGACTCAATCTAGCCATGGCAACCTAGTAGTTGACATAGGTTAGTGTCAATAGAGTTGTCTCTCAACTGTAGCATAATTGCTTTTGATACCTGAAAGGGATATATTTATGGCTACAGTTAGATATATTTTAATTAGTTACATGTATGAGATACCAGATCGGATAAATTATATTTTGTTAAATTATATTTAATCAATTCCTAACAGTAAGAGCCAATGGGTGTATATTCAATGCGAAAATAGTGCATATAATTATAGTTTGAGTGACAATTACCCGCAGATACAATGCAATTTCATGCAGATCTAGTACATATACTTTAGTACCAGTGCGTGTTTTCTGTTTTATAGATGCATATTTTGTTCAAAGTTGTCAGTGCATATTTCATGCAAGTTCAAAGCAGATGGAATAAGATTCTTGGTCCAATCACTTGAGACTTTCATGGATTATGTTGCACCTATGACCGTAAAGTAACAGCCTAATGCATACATTCTCTTTGGAATTGAGTTAATATT
>JAUOBV010000006.1:6665920-6676625 GCA_032360425.1 Rubia occidens
AGCTCCGTATTTTTAAGGTCGTCGGCACGACCCTAATGTTATCCATATGGTGAAGGTTTGAATCCCTTCACCCTAAGCATACAAAAATAGAGAGGTGGAGGTACAAAACTCTCAAGAGGAAAGTCTTGTAATGATGGAGTTGGTTTAAAAGGAGTAGGGTGGTTAGGAGGCTTGGCATAGACAATTTGCTCCTCTCTTTTCTCCTTCAAAACTTTCGAAAATGGTGGAGTTCATTTTTCCCACCACCTTAGCACTCTCATACTATCCAAGTTGATCCACGTCACCACTGACTCACCTCCACCAAAAGGTGAGCACCATCGAGCAATGTGCACCGGCATTAAGAGCACTTGAAAGTGAGTATTCGGTAAAGGGATCCATGTCTTTAACTTTTTGGGGTTCAAAGTCTTTCATTTTTGTTTGATGGATCTATTGTATTTATGTTAACTCCAACAATTATGTCTAAAAATTAGTATTTATACATTTGGTTCATTGATATCTCATTAATGACATAGCTCATCAATAATGAGAATTACAATATATGGAACTACAATCTAAAATCCAGCAGGAGTATGATTCTAATGTGTATAAGGAAATTACCATCTATAATCTAACCTACAAGGAAACCTAATTCTATAAGCTAACTACCATCTATAACATTTCCTACAAGGGAAAATATTTTTATTTCCTTATCAAAAACCTCAAGTTGGAACATGATGAACAAGAATGGCCAACACGCGAAAAAGATTCTGAAATTTCTACTCATTATTTTTTTTAAAATAATAAAAAATAAATATCTATAAAATGTGATTCAATTCAGTAGCGATAGATGTAGCACCATCAACAGTAACAGTAGCGACCGGTAGAGCAATATTCAAATTCATTAGAAGTACCAGCAGCAACATCAAATTCGGGATTCGACATATCAGAGATCAGTAAAAAATATTCAACAATAAGTTTGAAAAATTTGATCGACAGGTTGCGACAACAGATAGCGGTGAGCACCAGACGATGACAACAATGAATTGGTAAACAAAGTCGGCGTGCTGCGACACCAGATAACAGTGAGCAATGAACGACAACAAGACTGAAACGACAACAAAAATCGGGTGGTGACGATGTAAATATGTAGCGGGCTATGACAACAAATAGTGGTAGGTAGTGGCGAGAAGGATGACAACTTTGGTCTTCGGGATCTATGGCTCTGATACCATGTTAAATTTAGAGGTATCTTGTCCTTCCATATTAAAATAAATTGGCACTAAGTGGAGGTGAACCAAGACCTTATATATTAGTTATTATCTTTGTAAGAAACCGGTGTCATATACATCTTTCAACATGCCCCCTCCGTGCCAAAGTGGAAATATTCCACGACCCATATCAGGCTAAATTAAAGGGGATCCACACATCGGCCCAATAAATCTAACTCGGGCCCAGGTCTCAAATACCTGACTTTGATACCATGTTAACTTTAGAGGTATTTTGGGCTTCCATCTTAAAAAAAATTGACACTAGGTGAAGGTGAACCAAGACCTTATATACTAGTTATTATCGATGTAACAAACATATGTGGGATACATCTTTAACCAGTTAAATTCCTCCAAGTTAGAGATTGATAATGATGATGATTATGAATTTATTACTCCGAATGATCATTATTTGATGAATTTTGGAATGATACATGATGATAATCAATTTTACCAAAAATGTCACAAGAATTGAAATGATAAACTACAGTGCTATCATCTCAAAGAAAATTTCCTTTGAAAGAATGATTTCCTGTAATGATTCTAATATTGCTGAGGAGAATTAATAGAGTACAAAGGTAAACTAGTACTAGTATAACTATAACCTAGTCATCAAGGATAAAATCTTATTCAATCATCAACTTGACTTATCCTACCCCTTCTCAAGCGAAGCGTTGGATGCTCACCGACGCACAACTTGGACCTGAAAAACCCAAACAGTGGACGAGAGAGCCTCTTAGTGAAGATGTCCGCAGTCTGAAGAGAGGTAGGAACATGAGAAACTCGTAGCTTACCGGAGATAACTAACTCTCGAACAAAGTGATAGTCGATGTTCTTTGCCCACTTATCAGCTACTGGATTCCGAGTCAAGAAGATAGTGATACTATTGTCGCATAGCAGCAACAGATAACCATACAAAGGAACTTGAAGATCACGAAGAAAGTGAGTCAGCTAAACAATCTCTGAGGCGGTGTTGGATAGAGCTCGATACTCAAATTCGATGTTGGATAAAAAAATAGTGGGCTATTTCTTGGCACTCCAGGAAACAAGGTTCTCACCAAGAAAAAAAACATACCCATAGGTTGATCAACAAGTCTCAGACAGCGGTCCCAATTGCCATCAGAATACCCCAACACCTCAGGAGAACTGGCAGACCGAAAAGTGAGACCAAAGTAAAGTGTGCCCTGAACTTATCATAGAATTCTCATAACAGCAGCAAAATGATTGTCTCTAGGTTCGTGAAGAAATTGGCTGACAATGTTAACCGAGAAAACCAAATCAGGATGAATGATGGTCAGGTACTGGAGTTCTCCAACTAGAGAATGATACAACATCAAATTTAGCAATGCTAGACTGGTTAAACTATGCAACTAGAACCTAGCACAAATGGTATAGAAACTGAAATGCTATCAGACATTCTCGTACAAGTGATAATGTCTCGATCATACTTTTCTTGGCCAAGAACTAAACCCGATGAAGTAGGTGAAATTTCCAAGCTAAGAAAGCAGTGAAGTGTGCCTAGGTTCTTGATTGAAAACTCCCGATGTGTTCAATCAATGAATTCCCAAAGAAGAGTTTAATTTTTACCTGTAAGAATGATGTCATCGACAAACACAAGAAGATACAATAATGACGATCCTCACAAAAAATGAACAGAGACGTGTCGGCTGAGTGGTACTGAAAACCAAGCTGAGTCAAATAGGTGCTGAAAGGCTGAAATTATGCTTGAGGGGCTTGCTTAAGACCATAAATGGTCTTTCACAAGCGACAAACATAATTCAGATGAACATGATCCTTGTATCTAATGGGTTGCTTTATAAAAATTGGAGCATCGGGGACGCCATTAAGAAAGATGTTCTTGATATCCAGCTGATGAAACGGGCAGGAACGTATGGTGCCTATGGTGAGAACTGTTTGAACAGTGGAGACTTTGACCACAAGACCTAAAGTGTGATCAAAGTCAAACCCCGGAATATGAGAGAAACCATGTGCAACAAGGTGAGCCTTGTAGCGATAAACCGTGTCATCAGGACGATGCCTCAGCTAATAGACCCATTTGGAGCCAACAATGTTGACATTCGATGGGCGAGGAACTAAGTTCCATGTGTGTTGTCCTCGAATCCTAAAGAGCGGAGTGATAACCAATGGGCTCAGATTGAGAAAATAGGGCATCCAAAAGTCCATGAGAAACAATATCCAAATAATCCCTGCGCTGAATAGCTCAAGTTTTCGATCTAGTGGCCATGCAATGAGTGTGAGTCCAAGGAGAAGAGGTCGAAGGAGTGGAACTGATCGAGGAGGCTGGTGAAGAAGCAGTCGAGCTGGGTGGAGACGAAGTAGGCAGATTGATCAGAAGAGAGGCAATAGGCGCATGCCGAGGTGTTGGTAGAAAATTTATGGCATAAATGGAGCAAGGAACCAAAGGAGATGCAGTCGGCACAGGATAAAATGTAGGCAAAAGAGGTGTCGAATCAGACTCATGATCAAGAAAGGAAGAAACATCTAATACTGAAGGTGGAGAACCAATCGGCGGAGGAATAGATGGGGAAAATGGAAAGCACGTCTCGTCAAAACGAGCATGTTGAGTGACATAGATTATGCCAGTAGAGCAATTGAGACACCAAAACCTTTATATCGCGATCTGTAGCCAATAAATACTCATGGAAAACTGCGAGGAAATAACTTGTGGTCGGAAAATAAGCAAACGAATGGGAAGATCCAACAACCAAAGGCATGAAAATTAGTGTATATAGGTACCCGACCATTAATAACTTCATATGGTGATCGTCAGCCAAGAACTGGAGTAGGCAACCGATTTATAGTATAAGTGGCTCCAGCAAAGGAGTCAGGCCAATGGGAGAGAGGGACATGAGAGTGATACAACATAGACAAACTTATCTCAGCAATATGGTGGTGCTTACGATCAACCCGACTATTATGCTCAAGAGTATATGAGTAAGAAATCTGATGATGAATGACCTTTGTCTGAAAGTGAGAGCGTAAGCGACCATTTACGAACTCAACCCCTCCATCACTCTGAAACATCGTAATGGTGGAAGAGAATTTGTTATCCACAAAAGCCTCAAACCGATGATAAACATCCCAAAAATCATATTTGCGGTGCAGTGGATAAAACCACAAGAGTCGGGAATGATCATCAAGGAAAATGGCATAGTATCAACAGATAAAATAGGAGAGGGCCTCCATAAATCACAATGAATCAGATCAAGTACCCTAGCAGCACATTTATCATTTGTATGAACAGATAATCATTTCCCTTTAGCCTTTTCACACGCATCACAAAGGGTGGGTTTAGGCAAAACCAATGAGACAAATAAGCATCCAGAATCACGCAAACCAGAGATAATGAAATGCGGCACATGACCAAGTCTAGCATGCCAAGTTTCAAAGGACACACGACTTATTTGACTCCACAGTAGAAAACAAAGCATATGCACCATAGTCTAGAACATAAAGCCTATCTTCAATATGACCGTGACCAAGGTTTTCCTCGTAATTTTATGCCGAATAACAAATGAACGATCATCAAAGAAGATAACACCATTTGAATCCCGAGTTAATTTACTAATCAAAAGCAAATTTTTAATGATATAAGGCACAATTAGCACATCATGAAGAGACAAAGATTTAGAAATTCTAGAATCACCAACATGAGTAATGGGGAGTTAAGAACCAACACCAACATAGACGTGGTCAGAATCATTTTAAGCTATCACATGATCAACAGTAGAGGGAGACATTTCCATGTGTTTTTGGCACTAGAATCACTTGGAGCTATGGTGTTTGAGCTCCGAGTTGCCACTAAAATAAGACATAATGCACGTAGAAGCAAAATGGGAACAAAAAAAGTTGTAGAAATGCTAAGTGTATGAAAGCACGCGCTGGACACATGTTGGCATATGTATACACGTGTTGGAACACCTCTGGGCATGTGGATGAGATGCACTAGAACTCCTGCGAGCTCGTGAGTCATAAGCACAGGGGAACCTGTGTGGATCTGACACGCCTCTGAAAGTTCACCGTGTGCAGAAGCAATGCAGAGTCATCAAAAAGTGCTTATGAGTTTAATTCCTCAGCGTCGCCGAATACTACTAAAAAACAAAGTGGAGTCGAGAGCGCCGCTATATGCTGGTGGATTGATAAATCAAATGGGGATGCAGATAGAGATCTTCGTCGCCGATTGATCTGGAGAATGCCGAGAATGAGAACCATGGAACTGAGAACCGCCGGTGATGACTCAGGCCGGAGAAGAGAGGGAAGGACTGGCAGAGACGAGGCGAGGGGAGTCCTGGAGAAAATTGACTGAAGTGAGGAGTAGATCGGAGTCATCGAAATGTTGAAATATTTGCAGAAAGAGAAGGCCAATTGTCAAAAATTTGACTTGAGAAGAGTTGCTTCACGGAGGTCGCTGGAATATGGCCGGAAGTTGACCGGAAATCGGTGGTGGTTTGGTCAGAAAGGAGAGGGAGGGCGGTGACCAAATCAAAAATAAAATTTAGTGTTTGGGATTTAGGATCGGAATACCATGAAAGAATTCTTTCCCGTAATGATTCTAATATTGTTGAGGAGAATAAATAGAGTATAAAGGTAGACTGGTACTAGTATAACTCTAACCTAATCATCAAGGATAAAATCTTATCTAATTATTAACTTGACTTATTCTAACATCCCTGGTAATACCATTTTATATGACAATGTGAAATGATCATTACCTCAAAAAATAAAATTTTAAACCCTGTCACATAAATAATTAGAATACTCGTATTTTTTAAATACCCATTCTTCTGGATCGAATCACAGACTGCATTTTCAAATATCCACTTCACCAAACACCCATTGTTGGTGCTATAATAAAATAGGCATTTGTGCAAACCATAACTCGCCCGTTTATTACTCCTATCTAGAGCTGTCAATTGCTGACCCGAATTTCTAACCCGACCCAGACCGATCCGACCGAACTCAATCCGAACCTGATTCGGACCCGCAAAATATTTATCCGAACTCGAACTCGACTCAATCCGACCTCAACCCAAACCCGATTCTGACCTGATAATCTGGGTCCAAACCCGAACCCAACTCGACCCGAACTCAACCCGAACCCGATTCTGACCCAATAATTTGGGTCCAAATCGAACCCGACTCGACCCGAACTCAATCCGAAATCCGATTCTAACCTGATAAGTTGGGTCCAAACCCGAACCTGATTCAACCCGAACTCAATCTGAAATCCGATTAGGACATGATAATCCGTACCCTAACCCAGCACGACAAAATCAACCTGAAATCTTATTCCGACCCAAACATAATTCAATCAAAATACGTTTAAACTTGAACCCGGTTCAACTTGGCGTATAATCAACTTGTAACCAATTTAACCCGAGAAATAACATACATAACTCGATCCATAATCAACTAGGAAAATAACTGACAATTAGATTGATCCATAATCACTCTAAATTTTACCCTATGTGTAGTAATTTATTTAGTTCAAAATATTTAAAAACTTTGTAGTTGGGTATATATGAGTGAACGGAATGTTCTCAAAAGTCAACACTGATTACTTCTACAAAATATTGGAAAATTACACCGTGGGTCAAAATTGTGTTACATCATAATCCATTGCTTCAAAATACAAGATTTTTGTTATTCTTGCCTAAATATAAAAATATTAAATAAATATATTTTTTTGTGAAATGTTAGAAAACACTAGTACATGTTCTAGAGTAGGTGATACCGTAACCCATTTTTCAAAACTTTTTTCTTTCTATTCTAGATTTCTTTCTGATCCGAACTGACAAACAAACTTCGACATTTTTCGACCCGACCCGACCAACAGACTTCGACCCGTTTCAACCCGAACTAGTTCCGACCCGACACGACCAACATATTTCGACCCGTTCCAACCCGAACCCATTTGACCCGAACTCGAATTTGACCCGAATAACCGAATTGACACCTCTAGGGATCATCAGGACATTTTAGTGATTTACAAAATTAATAAATTCTCGTTACTCCTACATGGCTACGTTATTTTAATACGCTGTCGTATTGTCCTCCAAAGCATGACCGCATAATCCATGGTGGTTTTCTTGATGATCGTTAGCCAAGCTTCAACTTTCAAACTTCACGCTCGCCTCAATCTTAGGCTGCCTCCACTCACAGTCCACAGTCCAGTCTCAACAACATGAACACCCTCATTTCAACTTCCTTCTGCTCCAGTTGCCACCAATCCTTAATTCCTACGGTGTTTGCAACTCAATATCCAACAATTAAGACTCGATTTTTATGCAAAAGATTCAGAGTATGGGCAAGTGGTTCAAATGGGTCGGATAGAAATGCAGCACTAAAAGATTCTTCCCAGCAAGAAGAAGAAGAGAAAAAAGTTGAAGATGAAGTAAATATAAAGAGCTCAACTACTACCACTCCACTACTTGAAAGGGACCTTAAAAAGGTCAACTTTCTTGGTTATTCAGTAGAATTTTTCCTTAATTTTCTGTTTCTAGTTTTTAGATTCTTGATACGTATACTTCTTATAAAGGATATATTACTTGTTTTTGGTGTTCTGTGGAGATCATGGAGAAGAATAATATATTTCAGCTGATTGTTATACCACGTGGTTGCAAATTTGTATTTAGCCATATATAAGCTGTAAACACTGATCATTACCTTAGAGCATTGTAGATTGATGGCCCATATTTTGATGATCAATGTAAGAGTAATTATAAGAGATTAGTTGGTGATTTGGTGCTGATCATAACATTTCTTATATTAAAGGGATCTTGGCATTCTAACACAGCATACAGCAGTTGATGCTTTATCTTGGACATGTATACCTTTCTTTTTGTTATTTAGTGCACTAAGATTGATCCTTATTGAGACCTTGTCGAGATCCGTAATGGTTGTAATAGAGTTGAGTAGCACAAACATATTGAAGTAGAAGTGTCTGGAATTAGTTTCATGTTTTCAATTTATCACTTGAAGGATGGATCTGTCAAGGCTACAAGACTTATCTCTTGGTCATGAATTATGTGGATTTTCAGTTGCCAATAATTCTGAAGGTTATTCCGCATCAGGGGTTCCTGACATATTTTTATTTTATTATAAGAAGTTACTGTAAAGTAAGGGTGTCGAATAGATAGATGCTGATAATTTGTTGGATAATGCTTTCTGCAGGTTGTTCAAAAGACTGCTGCAACTTTTGCACCCAGGGCTTCTGGTGCTTCCAAAAATCCTGCTGTACCTGGATCAGTTCTGTACACTGTTTTTGAGGTACAAGCTTATGCCTCAATGTTGTTGGGTGGGATTCTCTCCTTCAATCTGTTATTCCCTTCTAATGAACCAGATTTGTGGAGACTAATGGGGATGTGGTCCATCTGGATGTTCAGTAAGTGGATTTACTTTTAATAAGAAACAGAAAGTGTAGTACGTGTTTGATTTTTCTTTTGATTATCGAGTGATACTTGGAATTGTATTTGTTGATGATAGAGACATCGAGACATGATTCAGTGACATCCTCTGAATTTTTGTGGAGACGTGCGATATTCTCTTACTATAATTTTTGATATGGAATTTTATGCAAGCACCTAATAGGTTGATGTGTGGTTTTTGTCATTCTATGTCTTAGGCGAAAAACATGTGATGTTTTTTTGAATGTCTGTGAGCTCCAAGCTTCTTTATTGTTATGTCCTGGTTTTACCCAAAAGATAAAAGAAAAAAAGAGAGGAGCAAACTGGATATGCTGCCAATGTTGGGCTTAGCTATGAATTTATATCCATAATGAGAAATACTAGCACAGTTACCAGAAACAACACATTACAGTTGGACATAAACAGAGTTACAGAGTTGAAAATGAAGATCTATTACGGAGACTTGTATTTAAAGGTCATTTTTGTGTTCATGCAGCTATCCCTTCACTTCGTGCTCGAGACTGCTCAAAAAATGAGAAAGAAGCCCTCAACTATCTCTTTATACTTGTACCCTTGCTCAATGTTACAATTCCATTTTTCTGGAAATCTTTTGCAACTGTCTGGTCAGCAGATACCATAGCCTTCTTTGGGATGTATGCTTGGAAGGTATTTGTTTATAAAGCTATGCTATTTATTTTCAGAAATTTATCCCATCATCTTAAAATACTTTTTCACAGATGGGATGGTTCCAAAAAGGGGAAACAAAATGATGCAAAGCAATGGCGGGGCTTTATGTCTTGAGTGTGAGAAGATGAATCTTATGTCTCAGTGATGGTCTTGCAAACCGGTCAGTTATCATAACTTTTATACCCAATGAAACAAGTACTTGAAATGTGCAAACTTGTTCTATGGTGTTGCCTTTCCTTGGGCAAGAAGGAACCATAGAACAATACTGCCGATTGCCATTAATTTGAAGTCCTTGCCTTGGTGTACACTAGCTGCTTGACCTGCAGGTTTCTGATTATCGTTTCTTGTCTCTTGACTCTTCCTTTACTTTCTGTTCATGCTAGATAACCTATAGAAATCCCTCAAAAAAATAACTGTATAAGACATGGTATGTGGAGTCATCTTCACATGCTACTTATATATTTACTCTACAAATATTTGTTTAAATTACCCCAGTAAGTTCCCTCTGAGGCTGATACATTTTCTCACTTCAAAACTTGTATTTTTGTTCCAATTCAGACATTATTGGAAGGCCTCCTTCAAGATATAAGTTAGTCAATTAGCTTGCGTTACGGGCCTTCAAAAATTGTATTGAACAGTTCCCATACTACAAGGACCAGATTACATGCATACTTCATTGTTAGGCCTTTTATTTCCTTCTAGTTAGTTTTTATTTTCTCAAATGTGATCATCTAGGATATCGTTAATTAGTTAGCATGCGAAAAACATCCAATATTCTCATTAATAACTCTTCCCATTCCTGATTGTTTGTTACTGTTATAATAATTATTGTGTCGACTTAAATGTGCTCATGGAGGATTCCGAGCGCAAAGTACTGAACTTGAATTACCATCACCATTTGGTGCACTGTGCAGTTTAGACACATATCAGGCTAGTTCAGTAAGTGTACATTTGTATATTAATAGGAAAAAATCTAATGGTGATATGAGAAAAAATCTAATAGCGAGAATTTCCAACTACTGGCACAAAAATGTATTAGAGAAAACAACTAAGGCTCCTTCTTCCTGTAGTTATATAATTTAAACTTGATGAAAAGGTTTGATTGCAGATTGCATAACCCTGACAGACAGAAATGTCCATATTGACAAAAAAGAAAAATGTTTTGTACTGATGGTGAAGGTTAAAAACAAAGAGGTAATATCATATCATCATGGTGGCATCCATGGCATCGTTATACCACTAGGCTTTGCTTTTGTGTTAGTTACTCATCTTCGCTATAGTCACTTGAACTATAACTTGGACCTTCAGATTCCGCATGGCTATTATATCTATGCAGTTCCATGTGTT
>JAUOBV010000006.1:6878830-6890963 GCA_032360425.1 Rubia occidens
GGTGGCGGAGGTGTTGGGATAACACTGGCAACCGAAAGTTCGAAAGTGGGAATATCCCGTTAGTGTAAGATGTAGGTTGGCGTGTTGTTTTGTATGGCTTTGGAAGGCAAGATATTTTGGAGATATGTGGCCATATAAAGTGTTTCAGCCCAAAAATGATTAGGTAGGGGGAATGTGTGAGGAGAGCGCGGGTGATGTCATTGAGAGTGCGAAGTGCTCTCTCAGATTTACCATTTTGAGGGGAAGTTTGTGGATAGGAAAAAAGCATTAACATTCCGCATAGTTTAATTTCTACTTATCTAGTCTCGCTCTGATGGTATGTGGATCTCTCCAATTTCTACACCATGTGAACTTGTTTTCGATATACCCCAAGTCACTGAGATTACATTCATCCAGTGCATTACAGAAGGCTTCAATATGCCAACTTTGTTTTCTATTAGCTCTATCCAATTCCTTTTAATTCAATAGTTCGTTAAAATCACCAATGCATAGCCATGGTAGCAGCAGGTGCATTCTAAGGCTTGGAAAGTGGTCCCAAAATTGTTTATTTGCCCGTATCTACATCTCTGTAAATACCTGTACATCGCCAAAAAGAAAGAGTAACTAGATCCTTTTACAGTGAACTCAATAAAATTAAAAGAGTAGGACAAACTATAAACTTCTACGTCTTTATTCCAAAATAAAGTGAGACCTCCTGAATTTTCATTGGAATCTACAAAAATTCCATGGAGATTCAGTTGGTTTTGTTTTTGACAGTTCGAAAGAGAAGCATTTAGTTTCTGAAAGAAAAATAAAGTGCGGTTTAAATTTGTATAAAAAACTTTTGCAATATCTCACTGCACAAGGATTGGACAATCCCCTACTGTTTCAACTAAGACAATTCATTTTTTTCGGTGAGACTGTCTTTTCCCTGTTTCCATCGCTAATGGGGTGTGGAAAAGCCCACGTTGACAACAATCATGAAGGAAAGTTGAAATCAATATTCATTTTATCCCGTTTTGCTCTTCTTTCTTCCATTGTATGCAATTTCATCGTGTTTTCTGCTTTCTTTTTTTGTTTCCTGCATCATTTTTTCATCAAAGTTTTGTCATGAGTCAGTTAGATAATCTTTTTGAATCTGAGATTGAAATTCGGCCGAGACCCATTTTTTGGCCCATCTTTGAATTTATTTTGTTCAAAAAGGGTTTAGCCCACCATTCTTCTTCTTCATCGTATCAATCTACAAAACTTCATCCCTCTTCTTTCTTTTTAAAAAAAGAAAGATTTTTTGTATCATTAATCATGTGGGAGGGTTACAAAACTTTGAGTTGTGCTCCAAAATAAAAGGTCTGAAGGACTTGATTTAAGAAATTGCACCAATTTATGGGCTATCAGATTTTCCTGTCTAGGTATCCATTTCAGATTTGGATTTTGTATAATAGCTAGCTCGGATTTAATGTCCTCTATAATTAAACCAAAATCCGATCTATCTTTCTCTATACTGTGGACAATGTGAATGACTACTTGTGCATCTCCCATGATTATGTGTGAGGGTAGATTATGAGTAGCACAACCCTTTAAAGCATCAGTTAACGCCAATGCTTCTGCAATTTTTGCAGAGTGGGATTGTTTTAGCCTAGTAGACTCCCCGTAAAGCCATGTCTTTTATTCTAATTGAACATATCATCCCAGATATGTAAACCTTGAATCTGTAGCCGCACCAAAGTATAATGTTCTTCCTGATGCATTTGTTTCCAGTGCTTGTCCCGCTTCATTTCTGTAGGCCTCTGTCATAGCAATGGGATTGTTTGTTTGACCTCTTTTGATATCCTCTATCTATTTTAGCGCTTGGTGGGCAGTTTGAGAAAGCACTAATATATTAATTTTATTATGGATTAGCTCATTTCTATGATACAATAATCGGTTGAGTAATATGGAGATTAAAGACATTATGTCTTTGTCAACTTCCATGATTAGGTCTATAGTTCATAGAATCCCGCTTTGTTGCTGATATTTATAGATCTGGTTGTGTAAATTCAAAACAAACCATACATGATGTGCTAGAAGGCAGTGGAAGAAAATGTGTTCAGCTTATACGTCATCTGAGGTATAAGTAAGACATGACTGCTCTGTTGGACATTTTCGTTGTATGAGTGCCGATGTTGTTGGTAGTTGGTATTTGCATATTTTCCATAGGAAGTGTATGATTATCGGTGCAACTGATAAGTTCCATATTGTCTTCTAGTGGAGGGATGGTCAACTACTGCTGTTTGCCATATATCCTGCATCATTCAAAAATGTCAAGTTAGTAGATAACTGGTATCTTGATTTTACCGAGTACTTACCTATCACTGTTGGTTGCCATGTCCAAATTTCTTCATATTGATTTTTTGGCCTCAACATTGAAAGAATTAATTCTGTTTCTTTTTCGTTAAAGATCCCTCTGATAAGTTCTGAGTTCCACTTCTTTCCATTTGCCTCCATGAAACTGTAAACTATAGCATTTTTTGGGTAGTCTAGTGGAAGGGATGTTGGCTTTGTTTGGTTTTATCTTGGTAGCCACATATTAGATTTTACTCCTGTTGTTTCACCGTTTCCTATTCTTCTCCTTATCCCTTTTAGAAATAGATTACAACCCCCAATAATTGATCGCCACGCATATGAGGGGCGATAACTAAGCGTTGCTTCTACCAATGATGTTCTTGGATAGTATTTAGCCTTCGGCAACTTTGATATGGAAGATGTCAAGTTTATTAGTAACCTCCAAGTTTGTTTCCCTAACATTGCCAAGTTAAAATGTTTTAAATCTTTGAAGCCTAACCCCCTCATTCCTTTTGGGGTACACATATTAAGTCATTCTTCCCAATGTATTTTTCTTTTAGCATCAATGTTTAGAATGATATTTCTTGTATCTCTGTTATTTATCAAAGTTTACTCTTTGGCCAGATACTTTCTTGTACTCCTCCAGAATCCATTTCAAATGTGTGGCTACAGTTGATGTAGCTTCTTCAAATATTAGTGTGTCATTGGCAAAAAGAAAAAAAAAGAATAGGTGGTGATCGAGCTATCCTTAAGCCTGAAATCTATTTTGTCTTTAGTTTTTCCTGAAGCATATTCGATAACACTTCCCCACAGATAATAAATAGATAAGGGGATAGTGGATCTCCTTGTTTGATTCCTCTTGTTGGTTTAAGTCTTCCAAATATTTTTCCATTTAGCATGAAGAAGAATTCAACCGAGGTTATGCGTCTTTGAATGAGATTTATGAACTCCAGTTGGAAGCCTATATTCTTTAAGACTTTAAGCAAGAATGACCACTCAACTCTGTCAAAAGATTTACTCATATTCAGCTTGATAGGCATATATCCCTTCTTTCTAGTTGTCTTGCCTTTAATGTAGTGGTGTGCTTCATGAGCCACTTGTATGATATGAGTCTATTTGGTATGAAGGCACTTTGCGACTCTGAAATGATATTTCCCATTGAAAATTGATTTTACCTAAATTTATCAATTATATCAGTTATCCAACATAGATTATCTAACCAAGTATGTAAAGAAATGTAAAACGCGAATACAAGACTTAGTTACGCAGTTTGGTGAAACCCACCTACATAGCTACATTTGCGGGGCCTGGCTCAGTTCAGAATAAATCCACTAATCAGAAAGAGATAATACAATGTACACCATACAACCATAGTTATCTTTTCTAATTACAATGAGTGAATTTCACAAGCTCCCCTTACTACTAATCCACCTTAGACAAACTCCATCTGACCTCGATACTAGTCAACGCTAGATCTCCTCCTCCTGAGAAATTAAGGTTTCTGATTCTGAACTTAGATCAAAAGAGTTTTGATCATATTAGAACACATATATCAGCTCTCGACTACTATATGAATACGAAAACCTGGATGCAGATTCTCTTCTGCTAAATCCGTAAGTAGCTCGACCAGTTCACATAAATAAGCCCGGTCGCACGTATCAAATTTCTTGTGCAAATGGAATTCTCTCTCCACAAAATATTCTAATAACAATCAAATTCTTTGGAGATAGGAATTCCCATATCTAATCCCTTGAAGTAAGGACCTAGAATATTTCGTCCATATCTTCACCCAGTGGCGGACCTAGGGCGAGATCCTGGGGGGGGCGGGGGGGGGCCGGCTGGGGCGGGAATGAATAGTATAGCCTTCATTCACCGGGCGAGCCGGGGCCGCCGCACCGGCTCTCCCAACCCCAGTTCCGCCGGTGTCTTCACCAGAGCCTAATATAACATACCAATAAATCTAATTCAATATCATAAATATAGGAATTGATATATTCTTCAATCAAATACAAACAGACAATTTATACTTTCTCGAATTCACCAATTCATCCTTCCATATCTCACAAACCATACCTTCTTTGATGTTACAACATAATACTTCCATATTTGAATAATTTCTACAAATTGCCAATTTAATAATTCTGGACTTTACACCCATGATTTTCCTTAGCCTATTAGAGATGCATTTTGAGATAATGCGATAGATAACATTGCATAGTCTGATTGGTCTGGCGTTACTTTAGTAGGCTTTTCAACCTTCGATATTAGAACCACCGTTGTATTATTGATTAATTAAGTTCATCACTTTCCCATGATTCAAGCATTGTAAAGCCGAGGAAGAGAATTTTGTCCCACTATGTTACAATATGTTTGGAAGAACGATGGTGGCATGCCATCTGGTCCGGGTGCTTCATTAGGGGCCATTTGACTCAATGCTTGAAACACTTCTGTCGGTGAGTACTGCCTACAGAAGATTTTATTCATTTGAGCACAGTTATCATTGGTTGGATTCCTGAAATCGATTGACTCATATCCTAAATTTGTGGGTTATCAAATGTAAATAGAGCCTAGTAATGGTGGAGAATTATATTTTCCATTTCATTCCCTTCTGTCTATCATCTTCCCTGATTATCTTTTAGCCCACGAATAGTATTCTGCCTTCTTCTTTTATTAGCCAACGAATGGAATAATCTCGTATTCCGGTGTCCTTTCTGGAGCCAATGTTGTTTAGTTCGTTGTTTCCACTTTATGTCTTCCATATTCAAGATTTTCTCTATTTCCCATTTTAGATTTGAGATCTTTATTTGAGTTTCGGCAGTAATTAAACCAAATTGAAGATTTTGAATTTCTTTGGATAAGAACTCTATTTTCTTTTTATGGTTATGGAATTCCTTATAAGCCCACAATTGCAATTCTAAAGCACAATTTTGAATTTTTTTGGAAGATCCATTTCCAATTCATTATCATTCATGCTATTTCTTACCATTTGTTCACACACAGGTGATTGCATCCAAAAATTCTCAAACGAAATTGATGTTTATATCTTGCATCCTGATTGGAAGGTGGATTTGTCTATATTTCTAGAAGAATGTGTGTATGATCATATCGTTGACTGAACAAATGCTCAACTTGAGAGGCCGGGTAAAGATCAATCCAGTTTTGCATTGCAACAGCTCGATCAAGTCTTGCTCTAACCGTGTATGGGTTCCTTCAATTACGACTTCAAGTAAATTTAGTTCTGCTGTAGCCCTAATATTTTTAAATTGCAGTCATCAAGTGCATTTTTTAATACCCCAATTTGCCTTTCTGGCCTTCTGTTAATGCTTTCAGGTTCGTGTTGATGTAGAATCTCATTAAAATCACCTATACAGAGCTAAGGCAGTGTTGATGTTGCACTTAAGTTTGGCAAATTTTCCCCAATTTTTTTATGCTTACTTTTATCCGGTTCCCCGTAGGTACTTGTGCAACGCCAAATAGATAACGTAATCGGATCTTTAACAGTGAAATCAATGGAATTAAAAGAATACGACAAAATCAAAACATCGGTAACTTTATTCCAAAATAGAGCTAGATCTCCTGAATTTCCATTAGAATCAACAAAGATTCCATGGAAATCCAGTTGATCTTTTATTTTTGACAACTCAAAAGAAGCACATTTAGTTTTCGAAAGAAAAATAAACTGGAGACGCGACTTGCAAATAATGTTTTTTAAATGTCTAACTACGCGAGAATTGGACATTCCCCAACAGTTCCAATTTAGGCTATTCATTACTATCGGCGGTACTGATTTCTCCCCATCTCCACCGCTGTTCCATTTGTGGGAAATCCCACATTTAAAGTCAATCCCGAAGGAAAGAGGAAAATCGCATGCTCCACATCATTTTTTGGTTTTTTTTGCTTCGCTAAACTCCTTCTTTGCAAGTTAAGCTGCGTTTCTTTTCTGATCCTGTTGAAAAGCCACTATTTTTTATTTTATTTTTTGCATTTTCAGCCTTTGGGCCCAGCCCACTGTTACATTTCTTAGTCCATTTTCTCAGCCCTGGAAACTTCCCTTTCTCAATATTTGTTTCATTTACTGTTCTAGACTTGCCTCCTTGTCATGAACAGCTCGTCTCCTTTACCAGTTCCAGAACTGGCTTCGAACCTACGGGATGCTTTCGACGCTTATGAAATTCGCCGGACTTTTTTGCAGGTTACTGATTGGATGATTAGCAAGAAATTGGATTATTACCTTGAAATTTCCCAGAGGAGCATCTATCTGAAAACAAACACACAGAAATATGAGTAAGGAGAACAGGAGATCTGAAACAATGGATGGCGTTGGCGGTAGCGGTTTAGTCATCTCCACTACTGAAGCAATCCGAGCGTTCCTAACAACATCCTATGAGGACCTTAGCCTCTCTAAGGAACTGAGAGACCTCGCCTCCTCCCTTACTCAGCAGCCCTCTGTGTCCTACAAATCTATCAAGTCGATTTGGATTCAGTGTGGCAGTAAAGCTCGGCCTGATCTTCTCAGCTTGCTTGCTGGTTCCAGTTTTGTTTTCAGGAGTCCCAAGCCTAGAGAAAAGGTGCTAGTTGATTGAAAAGGTTTATCATTGTTTGCTATAATGTTTTTTGAAACCGTCATTTTAAACTAATGTTGTGTTACCTTTTTCGAAGAGCGAGGAACTTCTAGCGAGACTGAAGAAATTGGCGGTGTTGGAAGAGAAGAGAGAGTATGCAGAATTGGTGAAGGATATTACGCCCAGGACTCCTGTAGTGGAGCCTTTCTCTTCTTACAAGGATCAATTAGGATTTGGTAAGTTTTTCTACAGCTTATTTACTCCAACTTCATTAGAAACACGACTCTTCAGGTTGGGCAGAGGGAGTATCATCTTTTGCACAGATTCTGTTAATTGGTTTCATGGTTTTGTGTGTTATGGTGCACTCGGTTTTGAAGCGTATAATTGCATCATGTCATTTGCGGCTGTATGTCCATCTCTAATTGATGTTCGGGTTGGTAATGATATCGTGGTTAATAATGTTGATATGTCAGATATATTATATATTCCTGATCTTAGTGATCACAGCTATTATCATGAACCAGAAGTCAGTTCTATCACTCGAGGAATGTTTTTGTGAAAGTATGAATGCATTTGTAACCTAAGAGTTGAATCCGACTGACTCTACGAAGCATTTAAAGGGATAAAATGGGATAGTGAAACAGGTGGTGAAGTGTGAAATGAGAGTGAGGTGACTACAGTTTGTATACTACTCTATCTGTAAATTTAATGACTGCACAAGTTGGAATTTGAATTAATATTTGGTGTGAAAGCTGTTCAGAAACTAGTAACTATCTTGTTAAGATTCTTGTTATTGGAACCTTTTATGGAATTATCACTCTGTTACAGTTCACATGGAGAGAAAAACTATTACAAATTTACAATGTTGATATATTTACAAAGGTGGTAAAGGAAAGTCCTTCGGTCATTCGGGGCAAAAGAGAATATTTTACATTGGGTTGTTCACATCGATTGTAGTAGGCAAGAAGAGCCTGTTATGATGTATGTGCAGTGAGGAAGATGCATGGTTTTACTCTGCTTTAGGACAGTTGGGAGTGGCAAAATTTGAAGCTGTGTACGTGTCCAGCTTTGATGTTGGCTATGATTCTCAGACTATTAATTCATAAGTTTGATCTGATGCAAATCACCTTTTGACTTTCTTCACTTTTCCACGTATTGCATTGATGAATAACAATATGATGTGAACTCTTCTTTCTTACATACCTGTAGCAGATATATGATAGATACCTACATACATTTTTGAAAAGGGTGATTTTATAAGTTATTTAGTGCCTTTCAAGCTTTGAGAGATGGAAGAACTACCACTTTTCTTTTATGTTCCTGTTATTCGAGATCTTCTGTTTCTATATTAATGATTTTATGCATTTAGATCAGGGACGGAGCCAGAAAAAAAAATTGGTGGGTCACACTTTAATTTGATGACTCTATATATGAAAATAGTGTTAAAATTTTAAATTTAGAAGGATAATTTATCTATTTTTTTAAAAAAAGTAAGACACCAACCATAAATCATATATTAATTAATTAAAAATATTTAAAAAATAATACTTTTTTTAAAAAAGGTGGGGCAATTGCCTTGTCCAGGCGTAGCTCCGCCACTGATTTAGATGTCTGTCCTTGTGCCACACTTCAAAATATGCATGGATTTTAGTAGATTTTCTCCAATTGTTGTGTTGATTTCATATGTGGTTTCTGTTATCATTTTAAACATTTTAATGTGAAACTATACTTTCGGGATTATCTCTTGTTCAGCCACATCAGCCTGACCCAATCCTGAATATGAATTGTGAGGATAAGGGAAATTTATAATGAAATTTGAGAAGGTTAAACCCTTAAAGATTCAAATCAATCCACACCATGAAGCATTTAAAGGGATAGAATTGGGTAGTGAACCAGGTGGTGAGTAACTGAAATGTGAAATGAGAGTGAGGCATATGTCGCGGCTGCATATCTTTGAACAGTGAGGACAAAGAGAGTGTTTCGTTAGTTTCCCACTTGACTAATATTTGTGGTAAGATGAATACTGGGCTTGAAGGGTGGGCAGAAGGAAAAGTTGAAGGTGTGTATATGTCCAGCTTGCTGTTGGCTTTGATTCTCAGGCTTCTGATTTACAAACTACAACATAATCGTAATGACAATTATTAGTACTACTAGATTAAAAAAAAGTAACCCAATAGGCACACTTCAGCCCTCATCATTTGTTTAGTGCTGGTCCTGATGGTGACGCTGTGTTCTGTTGCAAATCACCTTCTGACGGTGTTCATTTTTCTAGTTGCTCCGTTGATGAATACTGTGACAAATATGCTATGAACTCCTCACTTACAGGTTAAAACAGATCCACACCATACGCGTATTTGAAAAGGGGTGATTTGAAATATATAATGGCTTTTTTGTTTTGAGAAATAGAACTACCACATTCTTTTATGCTTTTGTTATTTGAGATCTTCTGTTTCTATCTCTGTAGCTTCTTCTATATATTTTTATTTTATAAGTGCGTTGCACTCTGTGAGCGTGTTTTTCTGTTTGGTGTTTCAGAAAATTTCATGTTTGGTGCAGGTTTGCACGTCGCTGTTACTATGTTCACTGGATACCTAACTGGATACGCTGCATTCAGAACTCTGTTCAACCGCAATGTTTCTATGGTAACCTTCTATTGTAGAGGAACATGTGAACAAACAACTCCCTCTGCTCCATAGATAGTCATTTTTCTAATGTTAACATTTCATACCCTTGTAACATGGACATGTATGATCCCAAGTCATTTAAAAACTAAATAGTAAAGGGTCTAATTAAATGAAAATGGTAGTAGCAAATAGTGAACTTTATGCACTTTATATTAAAATCTATAAATGTGTGGAACTGAGGCTATGTATTCATGCGCCCCTCAAAAAGCTGGGTCCGATTTTTCTGACTATGCCATCATCTCTATGTCTTTGTTATCAGAGTGCTGCTGGAGGCATCCTTGGTTTGGTTGTTGCCATGCTTGTTGAAACGCTTCTTTTTATAATCCGATTTTCTGATCAGGAGCAGCAACCTAAGCCTTCTGCATCAGTGACTAAAAAGGATCAATGAGTATTCCATAAAAGGTTTGCATACTCTTTGTCCATATCTAGATCTTTCTGCCCTTGGTAATCCTTGCATTTAGCGTGTGATTGTCATCACGTCAGGTCGGGGGCATATGATTTGCTGGTCTTGAAGCGTCTTCTCTTTGCTTGAGGGCTAGAAATCCATGATCCTCAGTTCCTCAATCAGCGATCACCAATGCATTAAGTTAATGTTTACGGATTATGCTAGTCGGGTTCTAAGTAGAAGTTACTGTATTAGCCAGAAGTTGATTTCTTCCCATCCCTATCCTTCCTCTCTACTTTGCTTATGTAAATGGGAAAGGAAAAGGATGCAAGTCAATGGGGAGGTAGAAAGAAGGTTAACTAGCTCATTGTAAATACTCTATTAATTGAACCTTTAATATTTTCCTCTTACCTCAATTTTCTTGGAAAGCTGTGTCTGATCAATGTTATCCAATTTTTCTTGCTAAGCATAGCTGGGAGAGATTTGGGTGAAATGCATTATAGACTGGACTTCGTGCAATTTAGGCTCTCTTGATTGGTAACTTTGATTAAGTAGACAGCTTTGTTCAATGGATTTTAGATGTGCACAGTTGATTAGTTTACTGTTAAAAAATAACACTTAATTTTCTCAATCTGCAATTTAGAGTATGGAATTTTAAAGTCCTGAAATGGCACCTTTTTCAATCGAGGAGGAGAAGCATGAGAAAATTTTCAAATAAATACACCTACAACCTGTGAAACATAAGCCGCCTTATTATATTCCACCAAGTTCTTTTCACTAAGACAACACAGGAGCATTCAAACTTAAGCCAATTACAACTACGTAACCTTACTTCCATAGCCCAATAAACCAACGCAACAGTACATATCGTATAAACACAAGCAACCACAAAATGAAGCATTAACTTGCGGGCGTGAATTTCAGCGAAACACTATTCACGCAATGCCGCTCATCAGTAGGTGTTTTGAACCCTTCACCTTTGAAAACATGGCCGAGATGCCCGCCACAAGCAGCACACGTAATCTCTATCCTCCTTCCATCTGCATCAGTCTGAAGCATGAAACGGAATAAGCATCTAATTTATTTTTACACTTCAGGGCGTCACATTCAAGAACAGAGTATGAAGACAGGATGGGAGAAGACTCACTGTACGCTTTATGGCCCCGGGAATGCCATCAAAGAAAGCCGGCCAACCACAGCCTGAGTTGAATTTTGTCGTGGAGCGGTACAGGGGAGCTCCACATCCTGCGCAGTTGTACACGCCCTCGCCGTAGAACTTGTCATATTGCCCTGTCCCTGGATACCTGAAAAAACACACATAGCAGATTGTAATCTCAATTCATGGCAATTTATTATGCCCTCAAGAATCCACAAAAAACTAGCAAAGTGGTCTTAGGTTGCATACTACTGAACTAGTGGTGTATTTTCTGTCAAAAAGTAGCTACAACATCAAGTCTTATGGTTCTAAAGCTAGCTAACAATAAACACATGGAGATTGCATATAGTAAATGGGAAGCTTCGTTAATACAAACTACATTGCCTTTCAATACATGGAGGTCACAAAAACAGCTAGTTCAAACAATTGTGAAACAAGGTCATGCATTACTGCCACATAAATCAAACGGAAGCTTCACTTGAGGAATCCACAAGAATGTTATAGACCTCATTTCCTAAGTTATCAGAACCTGCTGTTTATTTACCTTCCAAATCTTGATGGACAAACTAACAAAGAATCCAACTTTTTTTTATCATGAACTCCATAATCCCACGGGAAATGAGGACTCTATAGACTATAGTCTATCACAGCTTCAGTTAGGCCTTAACAACAACTAAGTCTCTATCCCAATATGTTGGGGTAGACTATATAAATCATATGTCGCCATGGCTTCAGTTAGGAAACATGAACATAATCTCATATTCTTCTAACACTAGTACATAACCAGAAAAATACTGACGTTAATCACTTAATATGGACCACTCTCAGATAGAAGAATCACTTCTTCGAACAATAATCCTTCTAACGCAAATCTTATATAATCCAGATAGTACCAAATTTTCTACAATTACAATTCAGGGCTTAGGGCTCTTTTGATTACTAATTATGTTTCCCAATCCCTAAAACAAGCAAACCAAACCTCCATTAAAACCAAATTCAAACTATAATATAAGCAAATTAAAGGGAATCAAACGCACTCTGTGCC
>JAUOBV010000006.1:6998690-7009742 GCA_032360425.1 Rubia occidens
AAAAGGATAAAAGGAAAACAGAAAATAGAAAATGGAAAAAAGAAATCGGAAGAAAAGGGAAAAAAGAGAAATGACCATTTTACCCTTAAATTTAACGTTTTTTGACCAAATTTAACACTTTGACCTAACAGAAGGGTTGCGACTTGGAAGTTTTGTTAGGTGAGGGGCCAAAAGTGTCCAAAAAAAAGATTAGGGGCTAAAAGGGAACGATGGAGGAAGTTCAGAGGCCTCCCAAGCCGTTCGCCCTAATAAAAAACATCAACATATGAAAGAGAAAAAGCTACAAACATCAACAACAAAAAACTACAGTACCTCAAAAATAATTCTTCAAAAAAAGGACCTAGTGAAATTTGAACCTGGGACCTCAATGTGTAGACCAATAACCACAACATCAAAGACTCTTATTAAACACAGACTCAGTCAAATAATATTTAAACTCCGCATATACATCAAGAACATAAATTCTTCAAAATAAGGTCATAGAGAGAATCGACCCCCAGATCTCTCTACCTTCTAAAACAAGAGTACTAACCACTAAACCTGAGAACATGTACTAATCATACTCAATCAAGTAAATATTAAACCTCACCACATTTCTTCGAAATAATAAAAACATAAAATTAAACATCACCTATCAGACGCTAAAACTCAGCTCCGCCACCGCCGTTACCATTAGCTGCTAAATGCCAACATCATTCCGGCAGCGCGTGAGATGCACGCTCGTTATATTCTTCCTTCAGGCGCGTACATCTCACGAGCCTTCTCTCTTCACTGCGGTCGTCGTCGATCAAGAAGCGCCACCTTTGTTCTCACCATAGCAGTGTCGCCGTCGTCCTCGCTTCGCCGTCTATAAACTGATCGGAGTTCGTTGCAGTCAATCAGAGTTGGTGCAATTGATCAAAGTTTTTACCGCAGTCAATCTGATATAAATCTCCTTGCGAAGACTCTGGATTGCGGAATTTTAGATCTTTGACTAAATGAGGGATTTTGAAAACCCTAGTATAGCCGCAGAAACTGATCAAAACTAGCCCTCGGGATCTTGAACAGCTCGAGAATTTTCAAGTCAACTAGCCGCAAGATTGGTTCACAATTCAAAATTTTGCTCGTTAACTAGCCCGCGGGATTAATTCACGAATAAAGGGTTCTTAGTTCACTAACTAGCCTGCGGGATTAGTTCACAAAGGATATTGATACTTAATTAACTTGCGGGATTGAGCAACAATGAAATTGATGCCCGTAAGCAACAAACTCAAAAAATTCTAAATTTTTGATTGAAAATAATGTTGTTGTATAATATCTCGGCCAAACCCCTTTATTTATAGGGTAAAATTCAGCATGTACAAATAGAAACTGAAAAGAATTATGGCAGCATAAAGAAGCTAAAATTATATCTAACTATAATACCTAATTTAAATAGTAACCATATTTATCCAAGTAAATCAATCCAAATATTGGATGAATCCCTGAATGAATCTACCTAATCTAAACTAACCAAATCTAATTCTAATCATAATAAAACTCCTAAATTGTAATATTTCAAAATTAAATATAAATATGAGCACACTACCTCATTAAAATGCCCAATGAAAAAAAGAATATAGTGTTAAACTCCTAAAAATACCAAACTAAGAAAAATATAATAAATGAAATTTTTGGCATCGTATCATTGCCTCCATGGTCAAAAAATTTCATCCTCAAAACGAGAATGATCTTCAAAGATAAATGTAGATAAAAGTCCCACGTCATTCCTGCGAAGTACTGCTTTTAAACGGTGACTAGAAACTGACTAGGCAGTGACTAGAATGTTGATGTGGCAAAAACTCCTTTAGCTTGTGAAAAAAAACCAGGATAGAAAATCAATAACTCGCTATATATTTCTCAACTAATGAGTTAATAAATAACTCGCCGAAAGTGAGAATAAGACACGTGTACTACATGCGCCTATTCAAGATTGGGTGACAACTTCGCGAGCGTGTTGTGGGTGGCAGACGCAGTTGACTTTCCCACGCGCTGGCCAATTTTCAGCGACGGATGGAGAAAATTTGCAGATCGTAATGGGCTTCTAATCGGGGTGGAGTTTCTGTGTCGGAAAGAATAAAGAGGCCTCCGAGAAGCTGAACTGAACTTTGGCGAGAAAGATTTGGAACTTGCCGGGGATGAATTTGACCGATCGGAGACGCTAATCGGCCGGAGATGCTGATCGGACGAGACGCTCAGTGTAGTTGCTAGAAACCCGGTGGGCTGCAGGTGCGGAGACACTGAGTAGAGATGACCAGTGGCAAAGACGTCTAGAGGTGGTGTGGTAACAGCTTCGTCGGAGATGAACGAAGTGGCGGTGAGATTCCTGTAGTGATGGATCTTCTGGGTTTTTTCTGATTTTTTGTTTTTTTTAAGAATAAAAATACGGATATAAAGATACCACCTGATATTTCCCTACAATACCAACCGATGCCGATTGATATAATGGCCGCAGAAACTTTTGTTTTGCTCTAATACCAACTGATAAGAATTTCATTGCGAAGACTATACATTGCGGAATTTTATATTTTTTACTAAACGAGAGATTTCGCAAACCCTAGTATAGCCGCACAAATTGATCAAAACTAGCACTCGGGATCTTGAACAGCTCGAGAATTGTAAAGCCAACTAGCTCGCAGGATTGGTTCACAATTCAAAAATATGCTGGTTAACTAGCCTGCAGGATTAACTCACAAATGAGGGTTCTTTGTTCACTAACTAGCCCGCAGGATTAGTTCAGAATGGGTATTGATACTTAATTAACCCGCAAGATTAAGTAACAATGAAATTAATGCTCTTAAACAATAAACTTGAAAATCTGAATTTTTGATTGAAAATAATATTGTTGTCTAATATCTCGGCCGAACCCCTTTATTTATAGGGTAAAATTTAGCCCATACAAGTAGAAATTGAAACGAATTATGGCAGTTTAAAGAAGCTAAAATCATATCGAACTATACTATCTAATTTAAATCTAAATAAATACCATATTTATCCAAGTAAATCAATCCAAATATTGGATGAATTTTAGAATGAATCTACTTTATTTAAAATTAGCAAATCTAATTCTAATTATAATAAAACTCCTAAATTACAATATTTCAAAATTAATTCTAAATATGAGCACACTACCATTAAAAACATCAATGGGAGAAAGAGTATACTGTTAAATTCCTAAAAATACTAAACTAAGAAAAATATAATAAATGACATTTTTGGCATCGTATCACAATCAGACTTTGGCGTACAAACGCTAGCTCTCGCCGAGGAAAAACATGAAGGCTAGCCGTGTAAAAAGGATCGCTGGCGATTACCCTAGCTCGGCTGCGTCGCCGGCGAAAGAAGAAGAAACGAGGGGCAGAGCGGTTATGGAGGAGAAACGGGGAGGGGTAGGAAAATAAATGAAAATCCTGAATTTTAATGTTTATATAGTTTTTGATAATTGCATAGTAAGTCCCTAAATTTTATACTAGCATATTTTGAAGGAAAAAACATCCCAAATTGAAACTTATAATAATTGTACAATAAATCCTAATCTAAACTTTAGACGGGATAAAACAAAACTTTGTATTTCAAATTTGACTTAAAAAAAAAAGTAATTGCATCATTAATTTTTGGACAGATTATGAAATTTCTGGTTCCGCGAATTCTAGTTGAATCATAGAGGAAATGAAAACGTTAACATCCACGCTTATTTTTCCGCATTGGCCTCGATTTTACCGTACGAAAACTCAATCGTTGCGCGGGATTCCAATAATATCAACTAGGAAGTAGAAACTTGAAGCATCGATTTGTATCTGGCTAAACAGGTACTGTAACCTTTCTTTATGATGTACGCTTGCTGTTTGCTAAAATGCTCAACAGACTTCATTTTTCGATGTTTTGATATTCATGGTCTTCGCATGGGATTCCATGATCACATATTTTTCTTTTAATGTTTAGTATATAGGATTGGAATTGGCTGTCAAAAGGGATCCCTTTGATTGTTAAAATTTGATGAACCAAGCTATCAACAGTGTGGTGTTTTATTTTCTGCTCATGGCTTTCCGTTTGAAAGTTTGTGTCCAGTTTGTGAAACCTTACATGCTTTTTACTTTCGGTTTAAAGGCTTTCTGTTTTCCATCTTCTTGATCATTTTTTTTATAATGTTTGTTGATTTTGTTCTTGTGTGTATTTTTGTTGGTAGCATGTTCGTTTGAATAATTTGCACTAAAACCCGCAGGAATTCCGGTGATGGAGTTCTGGCCAAGCTCATATGCTTGACTTCTGATTTACTGGACCTGTTTTCTGCTTATGGAATGAGAAGCTGGAACAATTCCGGACTTCTGCTTATTGATCAATTTATTATCTTGGTACTAGAATCCTCGGTGCAGTGGCCATAGATGGCTAAAAGTTCATCCTTAGGTTGCCAAGAAATTTTCCATCCAAAGACACAATATTACTCGACCCCCTTGCAACTAATTCCTGACCCTAATGCGGCCAATTCAATCTCAAACCCACTTTACAATCTCCTCCCACATTCTCAGAACCCAAACAACATGGTTAGTCTAATATGCTCTACCTTAAAACTAACTGAAAATGCTCGTTTGGCCCTTTCTGATCTTCACAAAAGAATGGGAGGGCAGGAGCTTGTTAATCATCTGGGAGCTCCAGTAATCTCAAGGGTTCTATTAAGTTGCCAATCTGATCCCTCCGCTGCTCTGGCCTTCTTCCACTGGGTAAAATTTTATTTGTGCACCAAGTTAAGCACTGAGAACTGTTGCATTATAGTTCACATATTGGTATGGTCTCGCAAGTTCTCCCATGCTATGGGAATTTTATCAGAACTGTTGAAATTAGAAGATGGTGTTTCAAACTGTGTAGATGTTTACAAGACTCTCCTTTTGTGCACCGGAAGCTGTAATTGGGACCCTGTTGTGTTTGATATGCTAATTAAGGCTTCTCTTAAAATGGGTATGGTTAAAGAAAGTTATAAGGTTTTTAGGAGGATGGTAAAGCTTGGATTTGTTCCAAGTGTTGTGACCATCAATTGTCTTTTGCATGGACTTTCAAAGATGAATTATGGTGGGAAATGTTGGGAAATTTATGGCGTCATGGGTAGGATTGGGCTGCACCCGAACACCTGTACATTTAATATTTTAATCCATGTTGTGAGTAGGGAAGGGAATGTGGATGATGTGAACAATTTTTTAGGAAAAATGGAAGAGGAAGGCTTTGATCCTGATGTTATTACATACAATATGCTGATTGATAGCTACTGTAGAAAAAAGAGGTTGACAGATGCAATTTACTTGTACAATATAATGTCTAAGAGAGGTATTGCTCCTGATTTGATTACGTATACCACCCTAATAAATGGATTTAGTAAAGGAGGAAATGTTAGGTATGCTCATCAGCTCTTCTCAACAATGGTTAGTAAGGGTTTAAATCCAGATATTGTGACTTACAATGTTCTTATTTCTGGCTTCTGCAAAGAGGGCACGATGCAAGCTGCAAGGTCCTTGTTGCATAACATGATTGGATGTGGAATTTGCCCGGATAATTTCACTTTCCGGGTGCTCGTGGAGGGGTATCAGAAACAGGGCTGCTTAGTTTCAGCTTTAAATTTGGTTGTAGAGCTTCAGAAGTTCGGGTTTCCACTCCCTGAAGATTTATATGATTATTTAATGATTGCTTTGTGCAGAGAAAACAAACCATTTGCTGCGAAGAGTCTTTTGGAAGGGTTAGCAATTGATAGGTATCAGCCTAAGCTTGCAATCATCAGCTGCTTAATTGAATCTTTTTGCCATTGCAAATACATCGAGGAGGCATTACAATTTGCAGCCAAGATGAGATCGAAGAATGTGACCCCCAACTTTGGAGCCTATAAGGCTATCATTCGCTGTTTATGTAAATTAAATAGATTGGCGGAGGCTGAGAACATACTGCTCGAAATGGTTGAATCTGGTTTGCGACCTGACGTTGAAATTTGCCGGGCTTTAGTGAGTGGCTTTGGCGAAAAGAAGATCTTTGATGAAGCACAGCACATGTTGCGTTACTTTGCCGAGGAGTTTGGTATATACGACACAGTTTGTTACAATGACCTCATCAGAATTCTTTGTGAAAAAGGTGACATTTCTGGAGTCACTGAATTTCAGGGCAGAATGAAGAAGATTGGGTTTACCCCAAATAGTCTCTCATGCCAGTACATGATTAATGGGTTGCGAAATGCTTTCGCTGTATAGAAGAAGAATAATAATCTATAACTTCCTTTTCCATGCAATGAATTGTTTCTTTTGGCCGTATCAATGGATTCCTTGGTCATTTTTTTAAACTTCCAAGGGTTTCCTGGTACAAAGACTTTTGGTTATTTATGAATTTTTTACCACGAGAAATCAAATACAAAGACTTCTGTATTTTCTCGGGAAAGTTCACTGCATAATATTGCTCAAGAGGCCTGACATTCTCCCAAAACAATACATGTGATGTGATTACAACTGAGTAGGAAAGAAGAGAGCAGTCCCAAAATTACTAGTACAACACACTACACTTGGTCCTTTTCTTCCCACTTGCGAACAAAACGCGAATGCCAATGTTCATTCTCACAGTTCATCCTGAAAATAAATGGCGTTTCTCACGTGTTAAAAGGTCACAATCCACAGATCTTCACGATGTAAAATATACAGATGCAGTGAAAAACTTACATGATAATCATCATCCATGTAGCGATGGCGATCATGCTGCAAGAATTGGACGTACGATTAGCAATCGGTTTTTCACAATTCCACGAATGCAAGCATAAAGCTACAGTTTTACTTTGATTCGGTTAATGATTAGAAAAACTGGAACTTAAGAAAAAGTAAACTGTTCCTCAACACCACATTGAGTATAAAATAAACAGAAGTAGTCAATATGTTCCATGCAATTATGCTAATTCACTTTAAAAGGTCCATAACCTGTCCGTAAAACCATCACGCAGAAAGGATAACAATAATTGGAAGTAAAAGGAACCAGACACTTACTCTTCTGTCCCTATATCGGTCTCTTCTCCGATCATGGCCCCTTTCCTTTCTTCTCCTTTCTCCTTCTTCTCTTGCTCGTCGATGTTCCTACACAACAGGTGCAGACTGTATTAAGAGATATTCATTTATCAGCAATATACTTTAGTTATATCGATATAGAGTCAAGCCTCAACCTCTTCCTCTTTTGCTTTTCTGATTTTTTCTGCTTCTTCGAATCCCTCTTTCTCAATCTGAAATGTCCAGAAACAAGAGGGTGAAGAAATCATTTTATACACATAAACTGTCACATTTGCAATTATTATTTGTATAGTAAAGACTAACCTCCCGGTTGGAGAGGACTTCTTGCACAACTTGTTTTGCATAATCCGGGTCGTCACATATCAAAATATTGTCATAAATAGAACCTGCTTTTACCTGGATTGGAAACCATCACAAGACAATTATATCTTGTTTGCTTAAATAAATGAAGCTGTTTCCGATAGCCCAGAACCATCAGAATAACCGTATACCTGCCAAACTTCAATGCCTACATATTTAATTGGCTTCAGGACATACAAGTCTGGATCATCTTCAAATTCTGATGGTGACAAACAGTTTATTAGGAAAATTTTACAAAAGTCAATATAAGTAAATCATCGCTAGCGCATGCAAGTATGTCCGCGGCATGTTTAATGCTATACCTGGATTATCAATCCATGGAATCTTCCACTTTCCTTTGTAGTTGGGATTCTTTATTTTCTGTTGCACCAAAAGAGGATCCCTTAGTTTCAAGATATTTACAGGCAGTAAGTGGCATATCATAGTTATTTAACCTGACAAGCTGTCTACAGACCTTGGGCTTCCATGGTCCCTTGTATGCCGGATTAGGAACCTTTGCCGGTCTCCATAAACCATCCTCCTCTTCATCCCAATCAGCAGGCTATTAAAAAAGAGAATTCACTTTAAAGACCAATAATCTGAAACACTAAGTTGGAGAGAATAGAAAACAAAACAAAGTATAGAACTTTATGAAAGTCGGATGGAGTAAAACATGTGAACTAAAGGGGATGAAGACAAAGATAAGAGGGAATGCAGGACAGGAAAAGAATGTGAGGAAAGTATATAGATCCTCACGAGACTGACATTCAATATTATAGCTACTAATCAGCTTTGAAAAGGTCGTTTCTGGGAAAAAAACATATGTTGTATTGAAAGAAACTAAACAACAAAACTTACCTTTCTAGCTTTAGGATCAGGAATTTCCCGGGGAATTGAGTCATATCCCTGCATTATAACAATCCAGAAAGTATTAAGAGGGGACAAGCTACCCATAGAAGAAAGATGCATCTTGATGTGTATAATCATACCTCAGGTTTCACATGATTAGGATCATCAATATATTCCCTATCTTCCCAGTCTGCAGGCTGCAAAGATCAAAAACAAATTTTAATATCTGATAGTAGACTGAATACCACCACCAATAACTCATTTCATGACAGAAGAAAACAAAATCTCAGAATCTCAAGAGAGAAAGAGGTATGATAAAAAACAACACGAGTTAATGACAAAATAGATCAAAAGTCTCTAAAGAGTAAAGACATAGGCTTATAATGATTCCGTAGTTGTTCAGTGGCATCACCTTCTTGGCATTCACGGCCTTGATTTTAGGAGGAGGAAGGATATCCCAGTCAGTATATAAACTTCCTGAATCTCTTTCGCGGCCATCTATGAGGACACTATATGTAGCATCGGGCCTAAGAATGAATGTATAGAAATGTGTCAACTTGTCTGTTTCACATTGCAGGTCCTTCTTAATGGGGTAATTCTGGCCTTGGTAAGAATATATGACATGAAGCTTCTTCGTTTGTGTCCCACATAAATCTGGCCCAAACATTAGACTGCATAAAAACATTGGCAATTAGCTTTAAGATTTACCGACCAAGAGAATCCCAACTACACACAACATATAAAGCAAGAACAGTGTTAGCTACAGTACCGAGCCTACTGATTAACAGATTTTGCCCACACTTCAAGAGTATCATGTGTTGAAAAATTTAACAGGTGCAGATGAAACACTTGCCATATAAATAATAAAGCTACATATGTATGTGTATTGTTTATATACATAAACTGATAAAAGCATGTCCTGTAACGTGTTATGTTGTATGTCAAAGCTACAACTAACTATTGCAATAAAAAATTGTAGCATTAATTTCCGGATTTACATGAGATCATTTTCCATGCATTGATATATAGATTTTACAAATGGCCGAAAACATAAAAATAATAGATACCCTACCTGTAAGGGGTGTCACCACCAAATTTTTTCTGATTAACAAATCCGGAAAGAAGCTTTATATAGCCTCCACCACATTCAATCTCTTGCTCCAACCTTATTGAATACTGTAAAACAAATGTTCTGTTCTTGTTGCTAAATTCTGGTATCTTTGCAGATATTGCAAAATGCCTGGCATCTGTAGTGGTCTGAAGACCTGAAAACTCAAAAAAGAAAGAGGAAAAGAAACACTAGTTAACGTATTGTAGATCTTTCCAAAATACATTACCAGGAAATTGGATGAATGATCCCTGGTTGACATCATGCCCCAACCTTGATGCAGTATACAATATATTTCACAGAAGAAACCAAAACTGTCAGAAACAAGAAACCTAATGCAATTATTCATTCATCTAGTTCCAATTAACATAGTGTTACCCAGTGTGGAACAAAAATGAAACTTGAAAGAACAGAAATTACACAGTTAGTCCTAGAATAAGTTGATACAAGTAACTACTACATAAGCGTGCATTTACAATAAGTTGATAATACAGTGCAAGAAAAAGGTCCTCAAAAGGTCCATGCTAAGTGTGCGTATGATCTATCATCTACTGTGTCTATCCCAGTGAAACTTCCTGTTCATTTAGTCAAAATTTCCTATCTTTGACGGTTAAATTCAACTGATGCATAGGCAGGAATTTATCAAGCGACAGTTTGCTATATTCGTCGCAATTCTAACCTGCTAGGCTATTTTCTTACACAACCTGCCACCAATCATTATTTTTAATCATTTATACCTTATGGAATCACAGAGAATAGATGACATTGATCGATTACGACCCACACACCCCTGGTCCTAAGTATAGTTTCAAAATATCAACTTTTTATAGTAGCAATCCAAAAAATGATTTTAAAAAGTGGGAGGAATGAAACCTTTGTCATCAGGATCACCGGGCCACTTGCCAGCGGTGTGCTTGAAAGAGCCTGCTTTGCCTTCACTCTTTTTCCAGTCAGACCTCACCCACCTGCTCTGCCACCCATCTTCTCCGTTCCAATACAACAACAGTAACCATATCAGTTCATCATCCAAATATCCAATATCATATTAATAAAACTAAACTTTTATTCTTACTTCATTTTCCAAATTCAACAGACTTCAACAGATACATATTAAGCTACCCTCTACTTAAACAGCACTAAATATGGAAAATCAAAACTCAATGCTTACCTTCAAATCTTTCTTCGAAAATGATCTCCCCAAATGAAGAGCCCAGCAGGGAGAATAGTAACAGTAGCAACGGTAAAAAACGAGGAGTAAATCCTGACATTTGGTTCTTTAGAATGGAGCTCAGACGGAGTGCCAGTTGGGCTAATTATAGGAACATTGTCCGGATAATTGCCCCCTGGTTTTTGCATTATTTACAGTCATCTCCCGGAAGACCGAGGTGGTTTTTGCTTTATTTACAGTCATCTCCCGGAAGACCGAGGACTTCGTTGATTTTGACGAGTCCTCCAATGGAAATTCACATGCTCCGTGTTTCAACCAATGGAAGGCCTTCTAGTACATTCCTGTGGCCACTGTCTGCTTTATATAATGGGCTAAATGAATTGAAGCCCCTCAGTTTCTCTGTTTGTGCACTTCTACCCTTCAGTTTCTCTGTTTGTGCACTTCTATCCTCCAGTTTCTCTGTTTGTACACTTCTACCCCTACTTTTGCCAGGACTGAGCATTTGTACCCATGTTGCCACTCCGACATTGACTTGAAATCTTCCGTCGTTG
>JAUOBV010000006.1:7173639-7183741 GCA_032360425.1 Rubia occidens
ATTAAAAAGATGTCGCATATACTTGTTTTAAAGTTTGTGCAAAAAACAACTATGAAATTTAAAGTGGGAGGGAAGGAGTAGGTTGATTCTAAAATTATAGATAGGGAAATATATTTATTTTCAAATATGCGTACTATGAATTACTAGGTTATTGTATTTATTGTACCTCAGAGATAACAAATATGGATTGCCAGATCAAAACTCCTTATACCTCACTTAAGGATGTACTAACAAGGCTTATAAGTTATTCTTTTATAAGTTAAACACTTTAAATGTTTGATAAAGTGCTAAGAATCATATTATTTTAAAAGCATAAATTATTTTTGAAGGTAAAACGGAAAGTCTCACTCATCTTTCAAAATATAGTAAGACACTTTTACTTATAAACATTACTCTTCCACACACCCTTATGCTTCCTCCTTCCCTATTTAAATTTTTCACTTTGACTTTTATTTTTAAAATTTGAAACAGCCATTGGTGGTAGAGTTGGTTTCGTGTCGTGCTCATGTCGTACATTCGTGCTTGATATATTTAAAGCTAGCTCATACCTATCGTGTTTTATGTCGTGTTGTCAAAATAAAAATCAACCCATGGCCCGCCCACGTGCTTTTTGCCTTTCATGTTATACTATGTTCGGCCCATGTGTTGAATCATGTCGTGTGAGATTAATTGGTTTAAGTCGGCAAATAAAATTTAGTCTCTTGTTCAAATTTTTTGAATACAAGTATAAATTAATTACATATACAATAAATATAAACAAAATTGACTCAAATATTGTATTTTATTGTAAAATATTGTAAGAGTAAAAACTGCTGTGTAAATAATGTAGGTTAAAATTTTAAGTAAGAAATTTAAAAAACATAAATTAGAAATTATAGTATTCATTCATCAATACATCACATTTGAATATTTATTACATTGTTTAATTAATCAAATATAATTAACTTTATATTAGAATTATAACTTCCAAATGTTAACAAAATATATTGGCGTGCTTTATGAGTAAAATATATTAATTGGTGTATACTTAGCCCATGAACCACATTAATTACTAGCCCACAAATAAAAGGCCGCTGGCCTTTAGGCCCAGCCCAAAACTGAAACATGAATAGGGCTAACGAACCGGGAAAGGCGGAATCTTGTCTCAAAGACTCAGCCACGAACCGATAAAGGTGGAACCACGTTTGAAGGTTTAACCACAAACCGAGATTGTAGGAACCATGTTGTAAGCCATGATCTCAGATGCTGACAATGCGGAACCATGATGGTGGACATCTATAGATACAAGGAGAACAACACTGAATAAGGTAAGTGAAACTAAACTGAGAAATACTAATTCTCTGGAGGAAAGTACTGACTTGATTGTCGAAACCCTTTCCCGGAATCACTTTCGGGATTTGTTTTGCAGGATCAAGGTGTTATGTGTTGAATATCAGTTGTTTAGCCCGATTAGGAATTCCACAAAATTAATGAATGATTTATTATTTTCATATTTATTTAAAGGTCAATTTATAAAATATAGTTAATCTAGTATTATTATATAATTTAAAAAATCAACCAAAAAATCAATTTGTTCTATCGGATTTGTGGTTAGTTGAATGAATAGATGACCTAATGGTCACAAGTTTGATTCCAACCATCCCTAAACTTTTATTTAAACTATTTTAAATTAGGTTTCTCTATTTCATTCTCAAACGGGCCATTCGAGTCGACCCAATCATGCTCGGATCGTGCCGTGCCTAGGCACGAGCTTTCGCCCAAATAGCCACCAAAGTCGACAAGTGGCCCGGTTATTTGGGTCTGGGTCGCGCTCAGGCTTCAATCAGACCCATGTTGTGTGGGATAAATATCGAGTCAGGTCGGGCCGTTTACGGGTCATCGGGGCCTATTGTCATCTCTAATTAGTGGAGGGATATGCTGGCTCCTCAAGCCTTTTCTCAAAAAGTGAATCATACAAGAATTCTTGTTGTGTTTCTTTAGCTGGGTAAAAAAACACCATGCTTCTAAGATAAAAACTTAGTGATGTGATTGTGTATCTTGGTTTTAGTTGATTACCTCCACCCTATATCAGTATTCATTAGTTAGACAATCTAACGAAACATTTTCTTACTATTTACAAAGAAAAACATCCTTTAACTGATTAGTGACCTTCTATTCTATGCCAAATTCCCCCTCCCCAAGTTTTTATGTAAAATCTCCTCGAGTTGATGTATCACTTTGATGAAGATATGTACTGAACATTGTATTATGTTTTGTGTAATCTCAATATCCTACATTCCAGCTTCTAATGTGGTGGTATTGTGTCCTAAATGATCACTTCTTATAACCCTTCTAACCTCTTTTATAGTTTGACATAATAATAGTATTTGTCTATCCTACTGGTTCCTTGTCATATTTGTATGTTGACGAGCTACTTAATTTTGTTCTCTATAAGATGGTTCTTCCAGCTCCTAGCATTTAGACTTCAGTTTTCAGAGTTTTACCATTTTCACTTCCATCATTTGTACCACCTGTATACAATCAGTTTCAACTCTCACTGGTAGGATATTTAGCTCTACACAAAGTTTCATCCATAATGTACATATTGTAAGACCTTTTTCTAAGGCTAGCGTGACTTCTCAAGTTTATCTATTGATTTGAATTGAATGGGTTTATAAGGCAATTTGTAAAAGAATGAAGATACAATATCTACGGGAACCCGCCCCCACCTTTAATTTACTATTCAAAGAATCTATCTAGGTTGCAAAACAAAACCCCAGAACTTGTTGGGGACTTTTCTCTAACCTGGATTATTTATAGGAAACTCTATAATCGACGATTAACACCTTCAATCATCCAAGGATTACAACTCTTTTAGAAGTTGTAGGTCTAAGTAAAGTTTTTCTCGACCTTCGAAACTTTTCACACTTAGTTGTCTCGCACAAACCGTCGTGTCGCTTGGTCGTGTGGTTCGGATTACTCGCACGACTATCTGAGGCCATCAGATGAACGGTCGTACCTCTTGGCCGTGTCTTCACGCATTGTCCCTGCCTTTGTGCACCGCCCGAATCACCTAAAAAAGTTTGTTCGGCACTTAGTCGTCCAACTCAAAAGTACCTAGTACTAAAGTTATCCTTCTTGGGTCATCAACCGTCCTTGCTGGGAGGTCGTCGATGTACCTCTCAAAAATACATTTTTAAATACATAAAAGTTTTAATACGATTAAGTAGATAACAACAAATAGGGGTCCTTCCACTGAATAAGTGGAACTTTACTAAGTATTTTTACGTAGATGAAACTATATATAAGCGTCACAATATATGTACTATAAAGGGGAAATTTTCAATTGGGAGAAACACTAAGATTAATCAACTAAATAAAAATTAAAGTACTAAATTAACATTCAGTTAACACAAGTAGTAGAAATGTGAAGATTATGGGTCTTGAGCACAATTGATTCTCACTTACAACCTATTCATCGATCATTAATGAAGAGTTATTCTACCTCTCTATGACATTTAACCACATATTATTGAGAATTATCTCTCATTTACATTGGAGAGATATCAATTATTTGGGAAAGGGATTTGATTATTCCAGTTTTATGGAAACCAGATTAGGTTGTCAGACCCATGGACTCCAAATATGGAAGGAAGTATCACAAGTACTGATATGTTTGACCAACAAACTAATATTCGAGGGTCTCGAGATAATATTTCAAGGGAAATCTCAGGAAAGGTGGTCTATCCACAAGGTTTATAGATAAACCACTTTACTTTTTAATTTAAAATTTGTATTTTTCAATTTAAATATTTTATTTTATAAGTTAAAACGTGTAATAAAGTGTGTTTGAATGTAAAAATACAAGAAGTACAATATTTAACTTAATATATAATTTATTTTAAATTATAATTTTAGTGATTAATTCAACAAATGCAATTATAAGGGGGAATATACAATGGACTGTCAATAACTTAATGAAAGGCTACCTGTCAGGATACCTCATATTTCAAATACAATTTGTTAAAATACGCATTCCTATCAATGGTGATGAACATGATTTCTTACTTTGGGCATGTGATTATTCGGTAAAAAGAGGATACCAAATTCAAAGATCAACAACACAATGAGACCATGATCAAAAGAACTCAATCTGATGCAAAAAAAATTAAGAAAAATTAAGTCATCCATTAAGATGGAGGGGTGTATATTTGGGTCACTCGGCCCTTTAAAAATGAATACAAAAGAAAGAAGAAATGTATGAGGGTTGAGAGATAATTACATATCCTGGGTTTACAAGGAGAGATGAAATGTAAAGGGTAATTACAAACTTAAACAGCATGTTTAGGTTGGTAATTATCATTGACATTACTTCTATACAAAAGACTGGGTGCCATGTGTGTTTTCAAAAGAAGTGAGTCGATGATGTCTTGGAGTAAAAGTCCCAAAATGTCTCCCATTATAGCTTTTTTTAGTGATGCGGGGGGCTTCCCAGCATTGCTGAGTTTGGTTCTATTCAAGAAACATCCTTGTGAGTGTGTGAGCAGGAACATTTTGTTCTCTGAAAATGTGGTTCCATTGAACCTCTTTTCCTTTTGTGAGTTCTTGAATCTCCCACACATGTGTAGCAAGCTTCCATGGGATGGTTCTCTTTCCTTCCAAGAACTGATAAACCTGTAAGGAATCAGTTCCCGCAATCAAGGGGAGAGAAATTTATTTGAATGCAAGGAGATATACCATATAAGCAACTAATAAGTTCAACATGTAAAAAAATATATTTTATAAATGTATAAGTAAGCCATAATCTAATTAGTGATGAACATGATGTAGAAATTAAGTTAGGTAGGAAGCTTTTTAATGCTTCTTATGTTTATTAATATATGTGTGGTTGTAAAAAAATGTTTGGCATGAAGGGGGATTCTGCCATGTTGATGAGTTTCGATAACATAACAATCGGTTGCCCCTGGTTATCTCTTATAATCATTCTGCTAAGAGGGTTGAAGAGCGTAGAGAATGAGGCATCACGATTAATATTATAACCAGTGTTAAGAGGGTGTCATTTGTGAGCCTTAAGAACTTTAATATTTTTGTTTTTGAAAATAGTTAAGATCCCAGCTCCAGTAAAAGCTATACTATTAAGTTCATGTATTTGTGGATGACATGAAAACATTTCCCTCATCAAATATAGTATATCATTTCTGATCGTGGAAAAGCAAGGTTTGATATTTTCATATAAGGCAGCACATGTGTGATCCAAAGTGTCCAGCAAATAGTTGAAGGCAAGACACACGGGACTTTTTTTTTTGTTACAGAGCAGTTCTGATATGACCAAATTAGAGAGATTTTGTCAAAGATGTGTTGTTGGGAATTCATCAAATGAATATCCATTAAACTAGCATAAAACCCCAGCAGTTAGCAACCATCTGGCAGGAACTAAAATGTTGGTTGATTGATTCACAATTATTGCAAAATTGCAAAATACACACTTTGACACAGACATTATTCTCATATTGCAAAGAATATCATCAAGAGCTAGGCATCTATGGAGTAATTTCGACATGAAAATGAGAACTTACACGGGAGGATATTAGACCATACCTTTTTAAGTGAAGCAGCTTCACTCTTTTTATGTCTGAGTAAATTGTGAGCAAAGGCTATTGAGAACTTACATGTGCTTGCAAGTTTCCAGATTATTATATCCTCTTTGTGAGGGAAGATTTTCGTCTGTACCTACAGAATGTTAATAACAGAAGCAGGGAAACTAGTGAGCATTTCTTGAACAAAATGAAGTTGATTTTCCTGGAACTCAGTTATAGTTATATAGGAAAATGGTTGTTCGGTCAGATCTGCCCAGAGATCTATCAAATTTCCTAGCCCACTCCAATTAGCAAACCAGAAATTGGATGAGCCTTTACCAACCTGTATGACTGTGTTATCCACAGCTACAGCAGACATAGAAACTAATATGGTCCATGCTTATGATGATCTCTGATTTTCAAGCATAGACCGGATAAATTATTCCCAGATGGAGGAGCCACATTGCAGGTTACACCATAATTTAAGGGAGAAGGCCCCAATCAATGTATTAAAACATTTAAGATTTAATCCATTCTCAGTTAGGGGGTAAGAAATGTTTTGATGACATTTCCAGTGTTTTTTATTCCCATTTTCTGATTCACCCTACAGGAAGTTAGAGAAAATATTTTGAATTGTAAGAGTGATATGTTTGGTAGGTGCTGCAACACTTCAACCGTATGTGGGAATATAAGCCAGGTTGTGCCTAATGAGGACTATTTTTCTTACAATTTCCAGTTTTGCCATTCATTTTCTCTATTATCTCCTGGAAATAACAATTTTCTTTCTGCCCTGAGAGATCTAAACACATGGGTACTTAAAAGGGAAAGTTCCACATTCCATTTGTGTTGAATAATGTATTTTCTTCTTAGAGATGTTACTGGTTTTTCTTCCTACATAAAATGCACTCTTTGTGTAATTACTTTTTGACCTGATGTATTTTCGTAGTGTTTTAGAAATTTGACCTGATTAGAACATGATTTTTTGTTCCTTTGAAGAAAATTACAGTGTCATCAGCATAGAATAAGTGAGTAAGTTTGTTCAGTTGGTTAGGGCCTGAAATCTGTCTATTAGCCCTTCTGTAAACATTTCCTCCAATCCTTTATTAAGTAGTTCAGAATGAAATTGAAGAGGGGATTTTCCCTGGTTCCTTTGAAGTAGCCGTAAGGTGTTCCATTTATAAGTATGGAGAAAAAAGCTGACTGGATATTGCTCATGACAATTTTAACAAAATGGCCATGAGAACCATATTTGATAATGAGGGAGTTGAGCATAAGCCATGCCACTCTGTCAAAAGCCTTTGACAAATCCAGCTTGGTTATAACATTTAAAGACTGACCAAGTTTGTCTATGAGCTTTACAGCCTCTTGCATGACTAGTATGTTATCTGAGTCTGCTCTTTATGAAAGCAGGTTGTTTCTCAGATATACATCTAGTGAGTAGTTGCTGAATTATGTCCACTAAGATCTTGGAAAGGATCTTATTAGTGATATTGGATAGGTTGATTGGCCTATAGTCAGAGAAGCGGGTTGGAGTTTTTGTTTTAGGGATCAGGGTGACTAAGGTGCTACAGAATGATTTGGATAATGGTATGCCACACATGAACTCATATACTGGAACCAGTAAACCAGTGTTGATTATGTCCCAATCCCACCTAAAGAAGAAACCAACAAGAGTATCCATCAAGTCTAGCACACTTGTTTAAGTTCTTCCATATCTACATGTCTTAGGAGATTGATGTTATCCTCCTCAGTGTTTATAGTAGGGATAAATCTGATGCAAGTTATGCAAGTTAAAACTCCACATGAAAATTATAACGTTTATCTTGAGAGCAATTCAGAATAGATTATCTACAACTAGTAGCCTATCGAACCGACATATTCTAGGAAATCCTATTTGCAATCGTTGGCATATCACATTTATTTCATAAAAGTGATAGTTCAAAGAATAGAAAATGACAGGAATAGTGCCCACTTGTATATGAAATTACAGGTTTCGTTCCCACTTTTACGAACTGTTCTTAAAATGTTCCCTATTTTTGGTTAATTGTTCCATTTTAGTTCATTTATCTCCTACCAACCGGTTCAGTCAGCGAAAGGGTTAAAATTTTAAATTTGTCATTTTAGGGATCATTTTGAAAGCTTTCACTAATTAATTTTTTGGAAGGGACTTGATATGCAATAACACATAAAGTTAAAACAAAAGAGTAAAAGTTTTAACCCTAAATTTTACAGCTGCTCCATCGATATTTGCACGACGGTGGCTGTTGTGGGCTGGTCTTCGGCGGTGATTTGAATCTTTCTCCGACATTGTCGCTGTGGATTTGGATTATTTTATTCAAGAATACACAACCTCGTCCGCTCTCTAACCAGAAATCTACCATGGTCGATGACCCCTCCTCTCTGGCAGCTATACCTTTCCTCGCCTCCTATGATTTCGCCCCAATACTAACCTGTACCATTACTAAACTAAGATAGTGACTTGATACTAACCTGGAGAGAGAAGAGAAAATGAGGCTGAACAGAGATGGTGGAATTTTTTATAGAGTTGTGTCCCTCTCTGTTCGGCCCATGATTTTCTTTACCTTTCATCAAACCAACACCCCTTTCTTATTCTAGAAATTAATCAAATCATTTCCCAAGAATGAAGAATATTACATGGTAAACTGGTAATCATTGACCATGCAAGTTTGCAACCAATTGAAGAACGGTCGATAACGCCTTCTTCAAACCTCAAACAAGTTTTTTCTAAATGGTGAGATATTCTTGAATAAATGAGTCATTGCCGGAGAAAATTCCAAACCCACAACGGCACTGTCGAAGACTGGCCCAAATCCGCCGCCGGCGACATATGCCCACGGCAGCCATCATCGTGAAATTTCTTGAGTGGAGAAGTAGTAATTCGTATGCAGGTTTAGGATTTAAAGTTTGTGTAATGGCATATCAAGTCCATTTTAAATAATTATTATTGAAACTTGCAAAACAATCCCTAAAAATGACAAATTTAAAAAAGAGAAATGTGTGTTTTTAACCCTATGTTCGAGGCAAAAATGTATAAATGACCTTGTAAAATTTGAAAGTGCAAAAATAATCATGTAAATCATTGACCGACATGTCAACGACAGAAATGGCCGAAAATCACTGAAGACATTAATGCTCTTTCACATATGTTAAAAAAATTTAAAAAAATAAAAACAAACAAACAAAAGACATTAATGCTCTTTCTCTCCCGTTTTCCCTCATTCAATCGACTAGATTTGCACTTCATCCGTTTTACTCTCTTTGAATATTACAATCGACTGATACAATCGGCGTTGTTCTTTCCACCGAGCCTCTGTCCCGTTCTTCCATCACAATCGGTCCCCCTCTCCTCTCAATCATCTCTTCCCCTTCATTGTCCATGACAACTGGTACTCTGGCGCTGTTCTTCAATCATAATCACAATCAGCGTTGTTCTTTCCACCGAGCCTTCGCCTTGTTCTTGAATCACAATCAAACGGGTAAGAGTTTAGTCCTTGATTCTTGAACTTGATTTGAAGGTAAAGGTTAGGGGTAGTGGCGGTGCAACGAGGGTTGTGGTTGCGGAGCCTGTTGGGGGTAGGAGTTGTGGTTCTGAGCGGCGGAGCAGACGACGGCGAAAGTTGTAGCAGCGGAGCGGTGGTGAGGGGGGTTGGGGTTGAGCGGGAGGTCAGGTGGCAATAGGGAAGGTAATGGCTAGAGTTTCCGGGCAGAGGGGCTGGTGGTTTCGGGCGACGGAGGTGGTGGTGGTGGGAGCAGGTGGCGGCGAATCAGCGAAAGTTGATGGTCAGAGGTCCGACGACAATGTGGAGCAGGTGTGTGTGTGTGTGTTTGTTTGATTAGGGTTTTTGTTAAGAAGAATGCCCAAGGGTATAATCATCATGAAAAAAAATCTATTTTCAACCCAGTGGTATTTATGTCTTTTTATTATTGGTCAACGACTGACTTACATTGGTCAATGCCGAAAATCTACCAAATGGGTAAAACTACACATTTTGACTGAAAGATAGGACCACTTCTGCACTTTCAAATTTACAATGTCATCCTTGCACTTTTTCAATTTAATAGTGTCATTTTTATTTTTATTTTCCCTTTAAAATTTAACCATATTGACCATTAACTGAAGAGTTGACTCGTTTTAACTGATTGGTAGGAGGTAAAGGAACTAAATTGGAACAAATTAAAATAAAATCAAGAACATTTCAAGGACAATTCATAAAAGTGGTAATGAAACTTGTAATTTCATATGGAAGTAAGCACCATTTCTGTCATTTTCTCATTCAAAGAATGTAGAGGGCATCGAAATTAGGCTCCGACTTCCAATCTCCAAATACCATACAAAGAAGGGTATTTTCATCCATTTTGCAAGGCAGAAGGCACATACTGCACTGAGTACTAAAAGAAGTCAGTGCAGAAAGAAAAAAATACACAACTCCCATAAAAAATTCAGCGTCAACAAATAATTTAGAGCCTTTTATTGAGTATAAAAGGGTACAAATACACTCTTGTAGCAAGCAGCAGGCTGCAATTTT
>JAUOBV010000006.1:7222908-7234498 GCA_032360425.1 Rubia occidens
CTGCATGATGAGTCGCCGCGCCATCTAGTTTCCAAGCCTCGAGGTCCGCGGAGGTCATTCCAGGTTCAAGCAAGGAGAAATATTCAGAAAAGCAGTACTCCCTAAAAGGAACGAACACTTCTCCAAGTTTTGCCAACAGTGCCTCGGGATCAATCAGCGTAGCATCCAGCTCAAAGGCGTTCAACATAAACGCAACTAGAAGCTCAGATGCACGTTGGCTCTGCACCACCATAGCATAAACACTAGTAAATCCAAGCGTGAACACCCACTCGCGGAACTCTTGGTGAGCCTTGACTTCAACCTCGAGCTTTGTGATAGCTAGCTGCAGGGACCTTGTATATCCTCACTCCAACTCCAGGTGTCCGAGCATAAGCACGCTTGATATGAATCTCCTTATGAAAACTCTGGATAGTGGAATTAAAATCTTTGACCGAATAAAAAGATCTACAAACTCTCACTAGATTGCACGAAATTGATCTCAACTAGCCCTCGGGATTTCTCTCCATTTCAAATTTTGTTCACTAACTAGCATGCAGAATAAGTTCACAAATCAAGGATATTGATACTTAATTAACCCGCATAATTAAGCAACAAGGAAAATGTTCGCAAGCAATGAGTATAGCTCAAAAATTCTGAATATTTGATTGATAAAAAGGTGTGTAAAACTCGGCCAAGCCCCCTCTATTCATAGGGTTTGAAATCAGTCAAAACCCTAGTTCCTATCAGAACGGGATTCGGTATTATTGTTAGAAACGGAGAAGACTTGTGGCAGCTTTATAAAGTTAAAATCATATCTAACTAAAATACCTAAAATATGTTGAATTATGACCAAATTTTTCCCTATTAAACCTTGAATTGTCCTATCTAATCTTACCAAATCTCTAGTCAAATTAGAAATGAATATTCTAAACTCTAATGGACTGATTTCAAGATTAAACCCTTCAAAATACCACATTGCTGAATTTTAATCCCAAAATTTAAAATGAAATAATTTACAATAGTTTACAATGATCAGGCTACCTCATTAAAAACCCGATAGGAAAAAAAGAGTATAGTTTTCTTCATTATGTCATCACTTCCTTGACACTCTTGAACAATTAGTCCAAGAACTTGTCGATATTTATTTATTTTTCAATTCTTCATCATGAAGTTGATCCATCAAATCATTTAAAGTCTCATCTCTAATCTTTGTTTTTTCCCTAGTCATAGGACCTGTCATGTCACTTAGAGAATCCCGAACATATCTTTTAAATGTTTGATCAAGCTTTGGAATGTCATCATCTTTGGTGGTGGTAGTCTCGGCATTTGCATCATTCCCTCCGTGGTCAAAAGGTTTCACCCTCAAAACTAAATCACCTTCAAAGGTAAATGGAGATAAATCAGCAACATTGAATGTAGTACTAACACCATATTCTCCCGGCAAAGCTATCTTGTAAGCATTATCATTCACACGTTCCAGCCCTTTAAAAGAACCATCACTATGCGAACTTAATTTAGATTTCTGAGCATTTGGAAATCTCTATTTTCATAGGGTCACCCAAAGAGTACACATATTGATGTTCGCATACAAACTAGACTCACGGAGTGCAACAAGAGCCATTTCAACATGATTAATTTGTTCATTAGTCAACGTAGGATAAATCAATATATCATTAAAATATACCATAACAAATCGACCAATAAACTTTCTCAAGACATGATTCATCAACTACATAAAAGTACTAGGTGCACTAGGTTAAACCGAAAGGCATAACAATCCATTCATAAAGCCCGAACTTAGTCTTAACGCTACAAGAAACATGACATTTTACCTCAGTTAAACAGGACCTTTTACCTTGGTTTTAAGTCCTAAAATAACCAAGGCAAATACAGCTGGAGTAAAAGGTAACTTTTTACCTCGATTTCTAACCGACATCGGTAGGTTTTGTGGCCAACGTCGTTCAAGGCTAACCATGGTAGATCATACCTGTAACATTGCTAAATTCGACTCGGTCATAGCATGAAGGCATACGATGGGTAAGAAAATGCAGCAACGTCATTGAAGTTGACGTTGGTCCAATTTTGAGCGATGTTGTAGACCATTTAAAGCCACATCTTGCGCTGATGTGGAACAGTGATAAATGCGACATCATTTTGAGGACCAACGTTGAAAAAAATGCTGGTTCATGCGACCTTTGTCAGGTGTCATTTTGGCACCGAATTGTGTGACATTGCGGATGAATTGGTTAGACATCGTTTCTCGTACAATGTTATAATATTTAATATTTGATGACACAACAAATCGTTAGTCAATAGCCATTACATTTTATTTTTAAAAAACCAATGTTACCAATATATTAAAATACAAAAGGTTGATGTGAAATTGACAGACATATTGCATTGATGCTTCCTTGTGTATGTTGTCCGGCATTAACAATTTCAGGGGGGACTACAGAAATAACATGTTCATTGTGGAAGTCCATCAACAACTCTCATTATCCTATTATAGAGGATACACATGAAACAAAATTTATGTTAGATTTGGGTTGTCCCCAATAGATATACAAATAATGAAGCCAAGTGCATATGACATAAATTTTAACATGGAATGCTTGAAGTCGACGTCGCAAGATTGAATGATCGAAGCCGCAGTGCCTAACTGAGGAGTGACGTCGGACATTCATAGATTTCTAGTAAGTTCTTGACAAATTTAACATCGGTAAACATTCGGCCTCATATCGTACTGGACGATGAACTAACCAACGTCACATATTCAAACTGTGTTCATAAAAAAATTGATTACGGTCCACAATCAGTCTTAATATCAGCCTCTTTTCTCACTTCTTAAAAACCTGGCATGATAATTGGGAACACAAACAATCTACACTATATAACATGTCACATAATCAACATACTTAATAAAAATATTCAATCACTGGTCAAAGGGGAAAGGGGAAAATGTAGAAGGTATGTTAATAAAATTGCTAAATGAACATGGATTGGAGGGAAAACTATCTCAATTGATTTGAACCAAGAGATGCTCCATCCTAGGATACTTGTTCATGTTTAGGAGAAGAGATTAGATTGTGGTCTTGAGTAGTTGAAATGTTGTGAATGGAGAGGAAGGTGTGGAGTTAGGTTAGGAGGAAGTGTGATGGAGATTAGAAATGGGTCTGGATCTAACCGAAGGGCACCCTACAATTTATGCCATGGAATAAAAAAACTCAAACAATCAGCTACAATACCTCAATCATCATTGGTGCCTCTCCGCCACCGCATCGACCACCAAAGTTATCATATCAACATCCTCTTCTTCACTTGGTTCAAGCCCAACCACGTCTTGCCAATGCAGCCAGAAACCCAACACTGATTTCACTGCTACACAACCAAAACTGTTTTTCATGGCTGTAAAATCGAGATTACCACCAGTTTTTCAGTTAATTTTGGCCAAAAATTGTGAACTGACACTCTGGATGCATCAAGTATTTTCCAACAACTTCACCAAAAAATTTGGGTGACTCTTCAGAATCATTTTCCATTTCCAGCAATTCTACCAAAAATCTACACCGCAGCCATCAACCAACTATCTGAAACTGCTCTTGGTTCACTTTCAAATTAATTGAATTGAATTTAAATTATAATTAAAAATTAAATGCAGAAAGCATAACAAATGATACAAATATACGACGTAAGGTAGTCAATATAGGCCTTGGAATTATTGCACATTAAATGAAGTGTGCAACCTTTAGTCTGGAAACAAGATAAAACAAACATCTCTCTATAAACGCTCTCCCCCAAAGTCACCCAAAACTAAACACTAGTTTTAGGGGCACCGCCGCCACCAGATCTAGCGATCCCCCCCAAGCTATAGTTTTCTTTCTCTTTTTAGTTTTAGAGCTAAAATTGGCCAGTGAAGTGGTGACAACCCGGAACAGAAGTTGGAGAAGAAGCCTAGTTGTGGTCTAGTCACAGCCCAAAGAATTACAGTTGCCCCGAACGTCGGCGCCGAAGAAGATGATGACCCGGCACTTGTCTTCCCAGAGGAGCTCGGCTGGACGACGGAGCCAGAGCAGTGGTGCTCGTTCGTTGTTGCACGAAAAATATGGAAAGCCTAGCTCAGTGTTGTTTCATCATGGCAGCACACGGTCGTTGGAGACAGCACATGGCCGCTGTAGGTGGCGTAATGCCACTGGTGGCTGAGCACGGCTGCTGGAGGTGGCGCACGGCTCAGCCCAAATCTGACAAAAATCAAAATACAAAAATTCTGGTAATTTTTTCTCTAATAGTGACTGGTGGAAACGTCATAGGCCACGACATTCAATCGTGGGTCAGATTCGTCTGAATGGGGCGGTGGCGGATTTAGATCTATAATGGTTGAAACGGGTCATCCTATTGGACTAAAATGAACATATGCTGGTTTTTTCCTAGTTTAATTGGATTGACTTCACTCCAGTTCTCCTGGATATAGTGCCTTTATGCCTTTGCCCTGTTTTCAGCTACGTAATTTTAGTTTCGTAATTTTATTGTAGTCTAACTTAGGGGTTTTTTCCTTCTATTTTCTTTAGTAGTAAGGAATGTGTTTTGAAAATTTTGGGTCCTTTTTTCCAGAGCATTAAAATTGGAGATTTTTTTCAATTTAGGTTCTCCAACGACCTTTCCAAATGGTAGTACTCAGTTAGCTTCCAATCTACCCTCCAAAGTGTTGGGTTTAGGAGGAATCCAAATCAAAGTAGCTCAAATAGCTTGCTTTGGCGGTCCCCTTTGAGGATACAGAGTAGATTCGCAGACCACGTCTAGTCTGGGCAGGATCAGAATATTTAGATCGGCTATAAGTGAATAAACACCTTTTAGACTGTTTCTCTCCTTCTAGAACTTTCATACTAGATCGGGTTAGATACCTTCAATAATATAGAGAAGTGTCAGGTCTAATGGTTACTATTTTTATTGCTATGAGTCGGGACACTGACTCGAGCTGATCCATCCGGTGGAGTTGGGTTGATCAGGTGCAACTCGGGTTCTCCCCCCAAATAAATTATGGTCTTTAAGTCACTGAACGCCAGGTTGGTGTGAAGCAAGATCTGATACACCAGTGTGGAGCTCAAGTGGAAGGCTCACCCTACTAACTCTCTGTGAGCCAGCCATGTGAGAGTTCGTCCCACCTTGTAATAGATATGTATTTCTCAAGTGGAAAACTTTCTCTCTTCTGAAGAAAACCTCTCAACTTCACTTCAAACCAAAAACCCTAGTTTAGGTGGGGTCGCTGATGACACCAGCAGCTGTGGTCTCCCTCCGTCCTCCCCCCCATTTCATTCCTAGTTGTAGATCTGAAGCGGGAAGGAAGATCGTCGCCATCCATCTTGTCCTTGGTTGGCACCGCCGGCGCACCACTGTCGGCTTGACCAGATCTAACGGACAGCCGCGCGGAGTGACGTACGACCAACCGGAGAAGAAAAACAGACATTGGGGTTAACGGAGACGGGCGTGCTAGTCAGAGATGAATAAGTTTCGACCAGTAATGGGAAAGAGAATAAGCACACGTCTAGCAGTTCACAGTTGATCCCGGCAGTAGAGAAAATGACCAAATATGCCCGGCAAACATGTTATCCAGGTGGAGAGCTAGCAAAGATAGTCTGGAGGCAATTATCTCCGATGAGGCGGTTTAATACGGGGGAAAATTAGTGGGTCAACACCAGTCAAACCAATTAACGACAATTAGACTGGTCTAAGGCGACTAGATAGGTCAACGTCGTGGTCAACAAGAGCTCGGTGGTCCGAAATCCTCCCCACCTCACCCCTTCCAAAATCCAGGCATTAAGCACATCCAACGTAACTTATTGTTAAGTCCATCTCGAAAATGTACCCACACTCCACATATTGTTCATTGTCTTATAATATACGTAGCGTCTGGTTGTAGCAACACCAGCCTCGTGATGGCCGTGGCGGAAAGATAATGTGAATAAGTGGATGACTGACTTTGTTAGTGGTGGTAATAGATTGTGTGCAACAGTATAAAAAATAGGGCATCATGTGGCGGGCACATGGTATAGTCCACGGAAAAATAGGAAAACTGTTCTTTTCTGTAGTAGTTTGTATTCGTCGAACGAGTTTTTTTGCATACAACTGAGCTCACACCGGCCTATAGCCCCACATCTACGGCGGGTTTGGAGGGTAATACTCCTCGGACGATACCTACTTCTGGGTTATAGAGAAGTTACGATGTAGCATGATTTCCCTGGATGAAAGAAGGATTTAGGTTAACCTTAATTTGTCTCTGTTAGTTTTTATTTTTAAGGTGTGTTGGTGCTTTCGCGACTCCGAAAAAATTTAGGTAATTCCCCACTGCTAATTGGAGAAATCCAGCGACAACCTCCGAAAAAGTTCACAAAACAAGAACTACGGAGTTTTTACAACCTAGTGGAGATGAACTTGACCAACAATGAATAATTATGGAGGCACGCAATACCGGAATGCTTCAGAACAAAGCGAACCTGCACACGAAACTACTCCAACGACACTGCATCAAAGATTGAAGAAATCCAACAACAGCCTCTCTAAAAACACAGACTGATGCAACCCGGTGAAGATGAATTTTGGAAGCACAAACCGGGTAGCAGACTGCCGATATGGCATGTGTACTTCAATCTGCCGATATGGCATGTGGACTGCCGATATGGCATGTGGACCGAGTAGCAAACTCCCCACTGCGTGCGTGCCAACTAGGCGTTCAAGTATAAATTAGATGGATTGGTTATAGTTGTTAGCTATGGGGTGTACGGCCTTAACCTGCCAAAATATTGTAACAATCATAAATTAATGAAAATGAGAGCACCAGTTTTTTCAACAAAAAAAATGCTCCCTCCGTACCACCAGTTTTAGTCACTCTACTTTTTCAAAGTCAAATTTAGTAAACTTTGACCATTGATACAAGTTAATATATACAATATATGATAAAAATATATGTGAAATATTGTTAGATTCATTTTAATGTATATTTTTTAAATGTCAATTTTTTATGCGGAATTGGTATATACAGCTATAGATATTGACGATAAAAAATGATCATTGAAAATCGTGAAAAAGTTGAGTGGCCAATAGTAGTGGGACAGAGGAAGTAGGTTTTTTCTCATTTTAGTCGCGATGTTCTATAGTTTATCAAGCTCATCAAATGTAATAAAAGATAGCTAGCAGTATTACAAGTTTATTAGCTAAAAATAGCTAGAATACAAATGGTAACTCATTTCCATATCTTAATGAGAAGGAGCCGATTTTTTGTTATAAAAAATATATTTAAAAAAAACGTACGCAACTGATATACATGACGAATACAGGAAGTTATATACCCACCTCAAGCGCATTCAAAATGCTAGGGGTCAACTTTACCAATTGCTGTTACAGTTACTGCAAAATCAATATAACAGTGCAGCTATTCAAATGAGTATTCGATGATGTGGTTTCTAATTATCTATATTCGGATTACTCAGCCGTGTTTCCGGAAAAGAATAAAGATGATTCGGATTATCAAAGGCTCTCAAGTATAGACAGACTTGTTTAATGATTGACTATTAAAAAACCATCATCTTCCCCCTCTACATATTAACAGCTAATGTCCTCTTCTTTTGTGCCAGTATTCTCCAGAGCAGCCTTTCTAGCAGCTCTTCGTTTGCTTTGGATCTGGTGCACATATTCTGCAACTACCACATGAAATTTCGGAGTCAACTTACTAGTTGAAGAAACAGTGAGACCAGCCTTCTTCAGAGCCCTCGCCACATGCTTTTCAGCCTTCTGAAAATGAAGAGCGCAGTAAGATGGAACTGTGGACCTCAGGATCGGCTTACCACAGAGGATAGGCCCTGTTTGCGAACTGTCAAAAGTAGAAAATCTGAGATTATTCTTCCAGGGAAGACAGAGCCAAAAAACAAACTCATATACTATAAAATATTAGAACTTGCAAGAAGCTTGGTTTCGCAGATGGGAATTGGTACTTGTGCTCCCATATTCATGTGTTTTTGGAGACAGGTATCAAACATAAAGTCATCCGTTAAAAAATTGTGGCAATAGGAAACAATTACAGGCAGCAAATAAATGCAAGTAACCTCAACTAGAACAGAACATAGCATAACATAAATGGAATAGACCAGGAATCAATTACGTTAAAAGAAAATTATGAAGCATTTGAAATTGTAATGTCTACATAGAAGTTCAATTGTAGAGGTAACCTATTATGATGTTCATCATCAGAAGACCATTTGAACAACTATTAACAGCAAAGAATTAAAGTTGTCATAGCCTCTTAGAGTTTTACTCCTCTCAACCACAAAGGCAGTAAGTTCAATGAATGATTTCCTTCTCCAGGTTCAGATTAACTTTCAATTTGGCCAAAAAGGCTATTTTACCAGTTAATTTTATTAATAATGGGTCTTAAAACGGGTACTGTAAACACTGAGAAACTATTACAGCAGAGAATGTATAACCAGAAATCTAAGACAAACATCTTTGGTTGAACCCCAGAGAAGAATTTCCAAGTCAATTAAGTTCTACATAATCCTATAGTCACAAGATAAAGGATAGTGACATGATCAGATAGTTAACCATCCATATATCAAATGATACGGCAAAATTTAACCAAAAGAAGTACTATATGGCCCAAGTCACAATAAAACCAACACCCATAACATCAGGAGAAAAGAAAAAACACCCATAATTTTGATGGTGGATTTGATCACTGTTTGAACCTAGAGACGAATTCTTAGAGGGAGGTAACAATTGTATCATTGAAAACTAGATGCTTCCATATTTCAGTATGCATGAACCTACAGACTATGATCTATCCGTCTTCTGGATTTGTCTCTTTCTTAGACACCACTATCCTGATAAGACCACCAAAACACTGAACTAACTTTAACATTCATACTACCTAATTTTTGCTAGTCAACATTTTCTTCAACCATAACAAAGTACTATTCTCACTAGGAAATGATATTGAAAATTGAAAGGCTGCGGCCTATATCATGCTATCCTCTAAGCATTCATTAGCATTTCCTTTCAGGTCAGATAACTAGGCATTCCCACTTGGCGTGTGTACCATCATCAAAAACACAAGGAGAAATGTGCAAATCACCAAATCTTCAAATCTGAACCTTTCAACCCTCTATTTGACAATATGATTGTAAGATGAAATACTGTTTTATAATACATATAGAGACTAACAGCTCAATAAAGTGAGCAAGATAATACCATAATCCAAAACTTAGCTGATCTTTGCAATCATAACACGTGACAAGCAATAGTGACCAATGAGCAAGATTAAGGGTGTGTTTGGTGACCCTCTATTTGTCAAATATTTTTTTCTGTAGTATATATGATGAAATCTTCTGGTGCCAACAAAACAGGAGAATGACACCGATGATCAGGTGCATACATCACATACCATTACCAAAAGTACAAACAAGAAATGAAGCATAGAAAAATAAACTGTAAATAGAGTCCTACCTGCAAAGGCTATAATTGGGTAAAACAAACTTACCGCACAAACAAAGAAAAAAACTGAGATATATGACAGACTAAGAAGGTAAGGAAGGATATTTTCCATGTGACCTGGAGGTTATGGGTTCAAACTGAGGGAGCAGCCTAATATAGATATATAAGGTAAGCGTACAGACATCGGACCTTAATGGCCCAGATCGCAGGCCCGCATAAGCGAGAGTTCTCAGCACAGGAATAACTTTTTGGCAATAAGAACCCACTAAGATCCTCAAAGAAACAGCCAATAAATCATATGACAGTATTCTTTATTTTCTACTTTTTGGGCCCATTTCACCTCCACAAATGGAAACAATATTTTCTATAGTCAAAGTAACCGCAGTATTTTATTTTCCGCGGTCACAATCGACAAACTTTCATCCACCTACGATTTGGGGAATCCAAAAAATCAAATCATTGTCCGTACTCATTCAAGGACTTAAATCAAAAAGTAAAGTAAATCCATGCTACATCTACACTATTAAAATACAAACTAAGGCACTTAAACTCCATTATGCTGCCTTTTTTTCTCCGTGAATTCTAGCTGCATCAAGAACCAGCCAACGAAGCTAGCTGGCTAAATTTGTAAAACTCAGAAACCATTAAATAAGTACCAAAAAAAGCCTTTTCTCACAATAGCTGGCTGAGGATATAAAGACAAAGTAACTCTAAGATGACTCCACCTATAATTCAAAACTCTCACTAATTTCCAAGCCAAACAAAGCTTTCTACCTGGCATATAGTGGCCAAAACAGTTCTCACACACCAAACACATTAGACAACAGTCACAGGCAAAGGGCTCTTCTTGCAGCAACAGCAAAAACAAGACAAGCTCGTTTAATCCACATTAGACATACATTAACAAATAATAAAATATATAGAAATTTGCAAACCTTTTAATAGCAAAATTGCAAGGTTTGTAAAGCTTCTGCTTGCCATCAGACAAAATATGCATCTGGCAAAACTTGGTGAGGGCCATGGCCTTGGATTTACACCCATGAACTCCACACCTATTGTCTCTGTCCACATTTTCTTGAAATGCTACATCCCCATTTTCACCCTTGTTACTGCTCTCATCCTCCTCTTGAAAAGGGCTTTTACCGTACTCCCAATAGTACTCCCTATGCTTCACCTTCAACTCCTCCATATACGTCCAATACATGTTCTGGTAGACTTTCGAGAGTTGCCTAAAGCGCCGGGCCCGCCGTTGGATGACTTCTTCACGGGTCAGGACCTCCGACCTGGCGAGCGTCTCATCGTCGTCAATCCCGTCGATTACCGACTGCGACGGCGCGTAGGAAGACGGAGGGGGGTGATTTCTCTCGTTGGCCATGGTGAATTTGGGTTCTAATGCTACCAAACGGCGGCACGGTGGCCGTGGCTATGGCGGCGGCGGCGGCCTATTTTGTCTGGGGTAAAACTAAGGCGGTGGTGGTGGACTAGTGGGGTAAATTGGAATTTCAGTTGGCTGTCGCAGTTGCCAACTTAAATTCTTGGAAAAAGTTCATTCATGCACCCAGTTTTTGTGTTTTTGCAGATATACCCCCGAACTTTTTTAAAGTGCATTCATACACATATCGTGGTTTGAAAAATTGGTCAATTTCGCTCATTTCTGCACAAACACAAGAACTGAGGGGAATGAATGAGTTTATCCCTAAATTCTTTCTTCTTCTTATATTCCCCAAGTACCGCTATAAGTATAAATTTACTTTTTCACAATATCACATTTGACTGTAAATATTTATAGTTATTTAAAATAATGCCACATAAAAATTAATATTTAAAAAATAGATGTTTAGATAAATCTAACAATATGTCACATGATATTTTTATTCTCTATAAATTAATTTTTATTAATGGTCAAAGTTTGTCACGATATCACATTTGACTGTAAATATCTACTCCCTCCGTCCTGCCGGTTTGGCCTATTTTTTTGTCAACTTTCTCAGACCATGTTTGACCATAAATTTCAATTAATATATAGACTCCCATATCATCATGTGAGATATTGTTAAACTCCTATGTTTATGTAGTTTCTAAATATCAAATTTTAATGTACCATTAATATCCATAATTAAAGTTATTGATGGTC
>JAUOBV010000006.1:7329023-7340069 GCA_032360425.1 Rubia occidens
CATTGAGGGCAATGTAATGTTTTAAGTTTGGGGAGGGTTAAAGGACTTACATGCATGTATGCTTGATCTTGAAGGCTTTTTGCTACTTTTGATTGGAAAAACATGCGAAAAAGAAAACATAATAGAAAATTAAAAAGAAATCCCGCTAAGTTGAAAACCCGAGAGGGTGGCTTAGGCAACATTGGGGCCCGGATAGGTCGAAAACCCGAAAGGGCAGCCTAGGCAAAAATGAGAGGCTAAATGTGGGTGAGATGTGAGCCTAAGAAATATGATGTGTGACTAGGATGTAAACCTGAAAAAGGCTCCTAGGCAAAATGAGAGAAAGAGAGAAAAAGAAAATTTTGTTAAAAATCTACTCATTTTTCGGCGATGGAGTCATAAGTTTGTGGTTGATATGTGGACTAATTGGGTATCCTAACATCATAGAACGAGCCAGAGTTTAGCACGGGGCCCCCACGTGCTAAATGAGTGTGATACAAGGTCACCTATGTGAAGAGTGCATTTCCTCTTTTTCCCTTTTTCTCCCTTTTTCGAATAGACTTTGTCACCCAACAAGCCCTAAATCCTTCCCCTCAAATAGAGCGTGACTCAAACTCAAATTCATCAAACAACAAGAGTTTCATTTCAAAAATCTTTGTCACACACTAAAACATGCAAAATCTATCTACTAAAAGATATAAAAACAAAGCAAGAACGAGACCGTATTTTTATTCTCGTCCTCACAACTTATTCCTTTTTCATGCATTTTAATTCAAAACACCTACCATTGGGTCTCCGGAGTCGCCATCGGCAACTCCACCCACCATGAAATCCTTGTGAATAGGTCTCCACAAGGAGTCATCCTTACCTTTAAGTGTTTTGGTTGCCAAGAAGAGCAAGTATCCATTCATAGCCATCACCGAATCCTTAGCCATTTCCTTGGGTTTATGAGGTGGTCGAGGGTGTTTTGCATCCTTGCCACTTTCCACAGACCGGTGCATGTTAGTGAGCTTGGAAAACCAATCCAAGATAGAAAAATCATCACTAACATCATGCAAGGTGATAGTCTAATCGATATGATCATCACAATTAAAGTACAAGGAATGATTGCTTTTATCACTCTCATAGTCATCAAAATTCTCATCAACCATGCTATCTTCATCATTATCATCAAGGGTCACATAAATACAATCATCACTATCTATCATGCAAGGGTCATCTAGTTGAGAATTTTTTTCACATAAATTTATGCTTTTACACACAAAAGAGGGATTAGGTGAATCATGCTTAGACTTGTAAATATTAAAACCAAATCTATCCATGTCATCCTCTAAGATTAATGTTCCCGAATGAACATCAATCTTAGTCCTTGATGTTTTTAAAAAATTTCTCCCCCAATAAAATTGAGGGTGCACCACCATCGTGCGCTACATCAAGGACATAAAAGTCTGCCGAAAATACCAATTTGCCCATACGGACCATCCCATCCTTCCCTAGTCCATGGGGAATAGTTTGGGAGTGATTCAAAGGAGGCGAAATTGCGGCGGAGATTGATCTAAATCTCAAGAATCCAAAGGTTTTTGGTGGTTTCCGGCATGATGGAAATTTCATCGGCGGTTGCATCGGGCGTGTAGAGAAGAAACAAAAAAATGAAGAAATTTATTTATGAAATTATCTTATATATGAACCAAAGTTATTATATCTATATAGGAAACCCTCCACTTTTTGAACAGTTTTTGAAGAAACCTCATCTCACTTAGAATATGGAGTATGATAATTGCATAATGATTTTTGCCTAAAATTTAGACCGACTAAAACAAAACATTGTGTATTATTGACGGGTTTCCTTAATAATATGAAGGATTAGGTGCTTATATAACTCTCAGTTCTTTGGTTTGTACAAATATAATCCCGAGTTTTTTAAAAATGCAGTTGTACCCAAAGTCATCTACTCCTTCTGTTTCTCTATTTGTCGCACACTTGCCTTAATAAGATGTTTTTCTATAAATGTCACTTTCCAATTTTGGCAAGATTCTTTCAATTTCATCCACTTATTTTAATTTTTACTTTCTACATTCAAATTTCATCCACTCATTTTCTTCACCTAAATCCAAGCACCTAAACCCATGGTGTCACTATTAGTGAATCAGAGATAGTATGTGTACAGTTGTACCCATTCATATTCTCGCTATAAGTTTACATATTTTGGTCGGTTATGAGTATATCCACACTTTTAAAAAAATTGAGTGTTATATTTGCAATTTCCAAGGAATTGAGGGTAATCTAAACATTTTACTCATCTAACTCAATCACTATTGAAAGTTACTTATTATTAGATATAGTAAATATATATTATTTACAAGTAGGCAAAGTGTTGGAAAAACCGTCTTTACATATGATTATGGGAAGACGTGATTGAATTAAAATTATATAAATGGATATAGTAAATATATATTTTTATATACTCCCTCTGTCTCAGTATAAGCTGCACACTTACTATTTGACAGTCAACACTGTCAAACTTTGACTACATATATGAATAGATATATAAAAAATAATATTATCGTATGTAATATTGTTGGATTCGTCGTAATAATATCAATTTTTTATTTACCGTTATTATACGTAGTGAAACATATTAAAGGTCAAACATGTTTCTTGAAGACTGTGAAAAAAATTCTGTGAAGGTTATGCTGGGACTGAGGGAGTATATATATATATATTATTTATAAGTAGGCAAAGTGTTGAAAAAAATCATCTTTACGTATGATTATGGGAAGACGTGGTTGAATTAAAATTATAGAAATGTAAAAGATTTTAGTTGTAATCTTAAAAATTTATTATGCAACATGCAGTAGTTATAAAATTATAACTCGATTAAAGCAACTCAAAATTTTTATCTTAATTTTTATAATTTACAGTTTAAATTTTAATTTTTCTCTAACTTGTGGAAATAACGTATTTTAAGAGACCTCTTACGAGTATTATGAATAAAGTTTATCAAATTAACGGTACCTCCTCCCAGTGGTAGTATAAAATTACAGTTTGAAAATAAAAAGAAGTACAAAAGAAAATAGAAAACGGCAGTGCCTGTTGAAAATTGGACTCTGGAGAAAACCAAAAGTTTAAAGTTGAAAAATAAGGAGGAAATCCAGCAGGGTAGCAGTACCAACAGCTGTCAATTAGTTTCAGTGGAGTGGGGAAAACGAAAAATCCCTCACTTTCTCGAAAACACCAATTCCATTTCCATTTCCAATTCCAAATCCCGAACCATACATACAAATTATCGGGCTGTTGGATTGAGCATAATCTTGACATCATGGGGTGTGCCGGATCGCGTGACAAGAAACAAGGTTTTTTCTTCTCCTTTTCACTGATTCTTGCCTGTTTGTTTTTCTTAGCTATGTAGATAACTTCTTGAGTTTTCTGGGTTCTTGGATTTTTCTTTTGAGAAGTTGACTTGTGCGTCATCGGTGGATTCTTGGCGATTTTGTATTCATGTGGCCATGTTTTTAATTCGAGAGTTGGTGATGCCTTGTGGGGAGTCCAGATTCTTGCTTCGGTTGGGATGGTCTTACCGTCTACGTGTGTGTGTGTGTATGTGTATGTGTATGCGCGTATGCGTGTGTTTATGGATTATAGTGACTTGCAGTTTCTGAGAAATGTGTTTTGCTAAATGTGATTGTGTCTCTGTTTTTTGTTGAATTCAAGAACCCAGAAATAGAATGAATTTTGGATTAGTAAAATGAAGGCAGTATTGTAGCTGGAGAATTGATTGAATATTTGGGGGAAAAAAGACTGATTTGCAACAATGAACTGATGATCGTATTGAGTGGCTGGACTGGATAATTATCTCTTACACTTTAATCTTGCTGATTTCCTTGAAACCTGGGGAACATAGGGTGAATGTGGATGCTTGTCTATCCAGAATTGGGCTGGGTTTAACCTTTTCCTCTTGCTTTGTAACTCATAAATCCATGCTTCATCCAATTTTTGGTTAGCCTTGAAGCTTTTCACTCTCTTTAAAGGTGGCCGGTGAAGCCGTTTCTTTACCTTTACTTTGGGTATACAGCATTCCTTCAGACATTTGGGAGAGGCAAAAAGAATTAGATAACTTTTGCTTATTGATGATGTATTAGAAAGCTGCATTAGGATTTTCTAAATGGTCATAACGTATTTATTTCTTGTTTAGTTCTGTCTCTCCTTCCCCACACACAAACGAAAAGATGTGAAAAAAGACTTATGTGTTTCTTGTTTGGTTCTATCTCATTTGAACTCTTAAAGAACTTACAGAACCTTGTTTCATTCTACTCAAACATTTGCATGTTGTTTATTTGTCGCCGTTTGGTTTCTAGCATTAACTTAAGAGCTTTGTTTCATTCAAACATATGTTAGTCGCCATTCTGTTTCTAGCATTTTGATGTCTTAATGCTTAGATCACTTTGCGATTTGTTGTGTGTGTATATTAACTGTCTATGGGATTGCAAGTTGATGGCTAAATGTGCAACCATTTAAATCCATAGACTATTTTATCATGATCCCTTGTGGATGTTGATGTGGTCAAGTCACAATCCTTAATTTTGGACTTGTTTGTGGTTTGTAGTGTGCTTGATCCTCAGATCCTGTTCTTGCTTGCAACTCATGCCTTTCTTAAGAAGGCTTGTGTCTTGTCATGCCTTAGTTTTACTAATTGTTGGTTATTTTGTATAACATGTGTCTGGTTGTGCAATGACTATAATCCTTTGCTTTATGTTCCTCTATTATCCGATGAAAAGGGACTTGTTTTAGGCAAATTGCCCTGCTTACTTGTACATTTGCAAATAATCCTCTACTGTTATGTTCTGGGCCATCCTTGCTGGTTCATCTTCATTTGCAGTGCTGTATTATTGGCTTCATGATAATATTTAATAAGTGTCCGATGCAAAGAAACAAATTGGATGGTTGTGACATGCATACGCGAAGAATTACATGTGTTTTGACAGATAACGGATCTGGGTGATGCTTTATGTGAACTATGCATTGAAGTTGTGGACCTTATGGCTAAGAACAAAAGGCAATAACATGTATGAAACTGGTTAATGCAAAAGCCTATGTTCAGTTTCAGATGCCAGATCTAACTTTTCTAAGTTTTAGACTAGCAAATTGAGAAAGTGTTGTCAACTAGTTTTTCCCATATGCATTTATTTCTTCCCTGATGTAAGAGACCAAAAATATTGTTAGTTAGTAGGTGTTTATCATACAATTTTTCATGCTCAAAGCAATATTCTTTTAACTTAACGCATCTCATATATCTCAGAAACTGCTAAGAAGATAAGGAAACCCAAGCCCTGGAAGCACACAGAGCCCATAACAAGGGCACAGCTTGTAAGGATGCGTGAAGAGTTTTGGGATACTGCTCCTCACTATGGTGGTCGAAAAGGTTGGTCTGTGGAATGGTTTATGTATTTTGTTGATTTTTCCCCTTAAGACCTTGAAGAATACATTTGGAAACTTTATTGGCTATGTTGAAGATACCATTTCTCAATTGCCAGCTTTGATGGTTACTTTCATTGCATGTGTTCTGTAATGGTGATGGTATTGATGTGCTATTATTGCTACCAGTATAATTTGCTGTGCTGTTGAGTGTTGAAAGTCTGTTGATTGTTTTTGTCCTAAGAAATTCTCAGTTTGATTTCATATGGGGTCATTGTTTGGTGACTCTTTTTTCTTAGGGTGTATTGTATGAACAAAAATACCTTAGATGGGGGAACTTTCCATTTCCACGAGAGTACAAATGTAGATTCCCAAGAATAATTGTGAAAGGTTTTGATCCAAAAATTAAGAAGTGTAGCACCTCATTCCAGGCCAACATACAGTATCATCTTCTTAGTGCGGCTTCAAAAGTTTTCTTGGTGGGGCTTTAAGTTGTGTGTCTGATTCAGCTTCAAACAGAGAAACAAGCCGAAGCAGTTTTCATAACTTATTTATTCTTTTTCCCTTTTTGGAAATCATCAAACATGTGATTCAGCCTTTGAAAATTGTTGAAAACTTATCGAGGTGTATACTGGGAGTATGGATTTGAGACAGAAACTGGTTGAATCCTATTTCTCGGCATTTGATTTTATTCATTTATGCTTGTGGGAGATCTGTACTCCCTCCATACTTTGTTTGAATTTTTTGTTATTATCTTTGGCAAATGACATAAACTTGGAGTGCATACTAAGAGTCCCCAGTATAATGAGTTGGGCTGTTGATTATTCCCTGCAGCAATGCTATTATCTCTGGCATAGATATATCATCCTCTGATGTTGAGTTAAAATTTCGACAGTTGATTACCTCTTACATTGTTGTTGGACCAATCTCATTTCTGCAGATAGGTGTGCCAATTGTGTGGGTATGATGTGTTCTTTCTGATCCATTAGAAATTATGTGGCTTTGGAGAAAGCTTTAGGATATCACTTAGTTTATACGTAGTTGTAGATTTTCTATTGACAGTAGTTTTGAACTGTTGACAGAAATCTGGGATGCGCTACGAGCTGCTGCTGAGGCAGAATTGTCTCTAGCACAAGCCATCGTCGACAGTGCTGGTGTTATTGTTCAAAACCCAGACATGACAATTTGCTATGACGAGCGAGGTATGCACCGACTCAAACAGAACAACTTTCAAGATTCTTGCTGAAAAGTCTGCATGACTACCCTCGTTTTCCAAATGCAGGTGCAAAATATGAGCTGCCCAAGTACGTACTGAGCGAGCCGGCCAATCTGGTCAGTGAGAAAGAACCCAGTGATTGAACATACTTGCGAGGCTGTAAATCGTGTAAATCGACTGGGGGGAGCCAATCCAATCTTTGGTGCAAGGAAGTGTTAGCAGGTAGAGGCTCTTTTGGAGAGCATGGTGTATATTGTGGATTTTATTTGGATGATCCGAGTGAAATGAAAGAGTTGCATGCATTGTCGTTAACCAGTAATACATAATAAGATGATTTTTCTTTGATTCTACTCTAAAGTTTCGCATATTGTAGATTTTACTCCATTACATTACGAAATATAATCGATGCATATAGATGAGTATTCAGAAATGAACTCCAACTCCAACTTCGAGTGAATAGTGGAGTCAGATCCTATTTGGAACCAGCTGAAATGGCAATAGATAAGTATTCAGAAAATTCAAAAAAAAAAAAATCAACATTTACAGCAACAGCTAGCATCATTTTCACCTGCACGTGGCTCTTCCTTTTTTCCCTTCTTGAACGGGAGAGGATTTGGGCCCTACGTGCAAGTTAGTAAAGTTGTTTTATAGCAGTTAAAAAGTGAAGAAGAAAAGGTTGGTCGACGCAACCAAGAATTGTTTTGCAACACTTGGGATTACACTCATAAATCATTGCTTTGACCAAGAATTGTGTTTCCATCATTTCTCTTTCTTTTTTCTTTTAAACGAAGCCCATTAGAATGGGGGAGTTTTATTAGAGAATCTCCGGTGGTTTCCTCTATCTTTCAGCCACTTCAGTAATTTTTTAATTCTTTATGATTATTAACTTTCTAACTTTTATAATCTTTTATCGTATTGCAAACTTATCCCAATTATATATCAAATATTGTGATGATTCATAGCCAAAATATAATCCTTCCATATATAGTTTATTACAAATAATTTACAAAATAAAATAATAAAATAATTTTTTTAAGAGTCCGTCTCTTGAAAGACGATCTTTCCCAAAAATTTACTTTTTAAAATATAATCATTTACAAATAATTTAATGGCAAAGTTTTAGAAAAAATCGTCTTTCCATAGGCTTATGGAAAGTCGAGATTTAATTAGAAAAGGTAAAAGGTCTAAGTTGCAATATTAAAATTTTATTATGCAACGCGTAGTAGTTATAAAGTTTATAACCCAATTCATACAACCCAAAAAATTTATCTTCATTTATTCTAATTTGCACTTTAAACCTTGGTCTTTCCATGACTTATGGAAAAATCGTTTTTCAAAAGACGGATTCTAATTCAATTAAAAGAAAAAAATAAAATGATTTCAATATATAATGGACTACAAATAATATGTACAATATATAAAGTATAAAATAAACCATTTCCATATATACTTTAATTACAAATGATGTAATATGTATAAAAGAACAAAATAACTAATTTCTATATACTGTATACTTTATCAAAAATAAGGTACAATTACAAAAGAATAAAATTAAAATAAATAATGTTAACAAATAATGAAGAAAAAAAAAAGCAGGAAAGAAGAGAATGTAAAATAATAAAGAAAGAAAGAAAAAGTTAAACGTTGTACGGAGGAAAAACGGAAAAGGAAAGAAGGTAGAAGAAGAGAAGTTTAAAGTTTGAACACTAAACGTCAAATTTGTCGTAATACCGTAGATTTACGCCATTTTAAACTGAATAATACTATATCATTGGAGTTTCATTTCTGTAAAACTCTGATGTGGCACAGTATCTTTCCGTCCATTGGAGTTCCTCAGTTCTTTAATGCTGATCAGTGAAGATCTATATCAAAGTGTGTAGATTTTATGAACTAAAATAACTTGATCAAAAGGCAAAAACGTTGCCTATATTTAGTACTAATTCTATTGATGTGATTAAATAAATCTATTGACAAAGACAGTTTTGTGCGAAACGATTTCCCAGTGAGACCATGGATTAAATTGTGAAAAATTCAACATGGAGTTTTAAATTGAATTTTAAAAGTCCAGGGGCTAGGCGTGTAATTTAGTTAATTTTCATTTTAAGTCCGTATAAATATTAATATTTCATCTTCTTATCTCGCATCTCTCTTCTTTTTTCTGCAACCGCTCTACTTCCCTCCCCTTTTCCCTCCAAGCTCCAAATTTCAATCGCTACTCTCATTCGGTTCGACCACTCTTTTTCTCCATTTTCTTTCATATTTCTCACGCACAGTGATTCTCGATGAACACATGGAATTTGCGCTTCATTTTCCGGCGATTTTGTCAATTTTAGCTTCGATTTCCGGCGATTTAAAACTATTCGACCTTCGTGTCAGATATTAATGTTTTAATTACTGTATGTGGTGTTTCATTTTATTTCATGGAACACTTTCCAAGCTAGAGCTCTACAATGCCATTGATGAGATAATAAAGAAAATGTTACGAGGAATCATACTCCTCAAGGTGTTCCCTTGAACAGAGGACCGGAGCCAACCTTTGATCTTAACGTTGGTGGAATAGAAGAGTCGTCATCTTCAAAACTAGTAGGAGAGAAGGCAAGTCTGTGAATAAGCGAGCAACAAAGGGAAACAAGTTGGAGGGAAAATAAAATTTATTTTTTTGGGATGTATTGTTTGAGAATGATGTTTTTAAAATATTGGTTTATTTATTAAAGTCGAGGCACTGGATTGTTATTGATGTTTTAGGTTTATTTGGATTTTTTTCCAGTTTTATGTTAGCGATATGTTAGGGAATTTAAACCCTTTTGTAATTAATGGTGTTTAATAGTTCGATAATTATGACGATTGACATTTTCACAAGTTGACGTAAAAGTTAATTTAAAGGTTTCCACTTTTATATGCCAATTTTATATGTTTTTATTGTGCCAGTGATGATTCATTGAATTCATTTGATTTTGAGTTATAAGTGTTTGATGTTTATGTCTTAAATAAAAATTATTAAAATTTCTTGTTCATCTATAATATACATAAAGTGATATGAATTATCTTACATCTGTAAATTATTATGTAAAATAAATAAATAACATAAGTGGATAGAAGTGGAACTTCAAAGAAGTTAATTTAAATACCACAAAAGTGGAATGTATAAGTGTAGTGGAGCATGTGAATATCCAGTTTAAATCAACATTCTCATTAGTATGTTTTTGTAAAATATAAAGCAAAAAATTGAATCATCACAGCGTAAGAGTGTAACATCATAATATGATAGTAAATAATAATTAACTTCCAATAAGCTGGTTTCAGATCAACTGAGCATTTGGTGCCTTCTCATTGGCTTCTTCATTTCAAACTTATCTTTCATTCTTGCACTTCTTTCTTTGGATTTTGTTCTTGGCACATCGAGAACTTCGGGAGCTGTCTTTGTTGATGATTCTCTTGCATTGTTTGTTGCTTAATGTCCTACACCTAAAACAAAAATGAAACACAACGAAATATGAGCATGCTACTACTCAGAAATTTAGTGACTTATGTTATCATTGAAACATCATGCCATAATTTTATAACATCCAACAGTATAGGAGCAACATCATCTGTTGTATTTTTTGAACTGTAATTTAAAAACAGACAATTTGCGTAATGTATAGGCTCATAAAAAATTCTTGCGTAAAGTGCTAAAATGACCCTGAAATTAGGCCGAAAGTGCCAATATGACCTTGCAATCTCATAAAGTGCCAATATAACCCCTGACCACGTTGACCGTTTGGTCAACCTTTTTACTACCGGAATAAAGTGAAGTTACCATTTTTCCCTTACATTTAAAAAAGAAAAACATAAGAAAATTACACCCTTCTCTTTCTTCTTCCTTTCCCTTCTGATTTGCCCTCATTCTCGTCTCTTCTTCCCTTCTTGATTCCCTTCTCGATTCCCTTCTTCCCGCCACCACTCTCCGCTAGGGTCCGGACGCTTGGCTGAGAGGCGCTGGGGTCTGAGCGGCGAAGTTCATCTTGGGGCTAGGGTTCAGTGGCGGTGGTGCTGCCCAAAAAAGGGGAGACGACGGGGGCGACGAAGGGTGAGGCTAGGATGACGAGGGCGAGATGGAGCTAGGATGATGGGGATGACGGGGGCGATATGGAGGGTGAGGCTAGGGTGCGGAGGTGAGGGGGAGGAGGCAGGGGAAGACGGCGGTGGCGAGAGAGAGAGGGGGAGATGACGGTGGTGACAAAGAGGGGGAGATGATGGGAAATTTCAGGGGCGAGATGGAAGGTGAGGCTAGGGTGGCGGAGACGGTTCACTCGGCCAGCACTCGTCGGCCGTGGTGGTGGCAGAGATGGTGGAGCGGGAGGAGAAGGGCGGCGGCGTTAGTGGTGGTGGGAGGGAGCACAGTGGCAGCGGCGTGGCCATTTTCTCGTATCTCAGATGATGATTTACAGCGGCGGCAG
>JAUOBV010000006.1:7343041-7353677 GCA_032360425.1 Rubia occidens
TCATGTGACATATCGTTAGATTTGTTTTAACATCTATTTTCTAAATATTAATTTTTTATGCGACATTATTATATACAGCTAGAAATATTTACGGTCAAACATTCTCATTGAAGATCGTGAAAAACAATTCGGAACTTAATAGTGGTACGGAATATATCTTTCAATTTATTTCCTCTGTTCTCTCATTATATTTATTCTGGGAAAATAAAAACAAAATCACACAGTCTCATTCTCTTTCTTGATTCTTACACTGTAAATATTCTTACAGTCTCCGAATCTCCTTCACACTGTAAATAATCTCACACTCACTCTCTACTACACTTCACTGCTTAACTGTAATTCACAGGCAACCCAACTAGTGAAGCATACCGCTACCGGTACTGCCTCTCATTTCTCTGCTTTTTATTCATTGCTGAGTGAATCCCACTTGGTGGAATGGAATTCATGTGAAACTTTGGCCAAAAGGGATCTGAGGCACCAAAAATTTGGAGGCTTTTCATGTGAATTCAGGTGAATGTTGGATGCCTTTTCTTGTAAATGCTCTGTGTCTGCAGTTTCATGTGTTCTTTCAGTCCACTAGCTTGTAAAGTGTGAAAGACATCATTTTTTCTTCATTTAGTTAGAACTAAGATTTTTGAGTGAGATGCATGTGACATTGTTGTGGTATCTAAAGATTAATTTGATATGGGTTGCTTTCAGTTTCCACAAACGTTGATTCATTTTTGTGAAATACTCTTTGTTCTTTTGCTATTCTGGATAGGGATGGCAATCAGGGGGTGATTTGTGGAGGGTTTTATATCTGCCTTTTTGCTGGTAGAAATTTTGCTTTCTGAATTGGAAGCTGTTGTATGGTGGACCTGTGTATAAGTGGGAATGACTTGTTGCATTGAATCACTTCACTAATAGGGCTTGTGCTGCTTTTGGTTTCAGGTTTGCGGGGTTTAAGAAGATTAGGTGGGATTTTAGAGAATGTGGGGCATTCTAATTCGTAGGATTTCATTGTGGGACTTGTTCCTGTTATGATCATGACCAAGGTTGTTCGGGACCGTGTACTTAAGGATGCAAATGGTAACATTAATGATCATCTTAGGAATCACATACATTTAACCAACTGCATTCATCTGAAGAACATGCATAGGCATAGTCCCATGTTGGGTGATAAGTCCCTCATGAGGGACCTTGTTGTACTTCAAAGGTCGAGATCTCTTCGTGATCCATCTACAAGTCCACCATCGTGGCATTCTCCTTCTGTTGCTGATTTGCTTCTGAAAAGAAATGAGAAAGGGTCAGCAGTAGCTAATGTGAGGCGAAGTGTCGGAGGGATGATGGGGGACTCCCCGTCTGTTGGTCTGTCCACAGCTAAAGTGACCCCTGCTGATATAAGCAGGCACACTGGTGGGGCAGTGACAGTGAGCGACCAGAGCGGTAAGAGTGGTTCTCGCGGTAGAAGAGTGCGGAGAGAAGAATCTAGTGGGAGGAACTTTGGTACTAATCTTATGATTGATAAGGATGGGCAAGAGCCTCCAAGAGGTGACAATGTTTCTGGAAGCTCTGGGTTGAGGGATAAGGATGTGAAGCAGAAACTGAGGCATAGAGTAGATGCTAACATCAAAACCCTATCAGAGCAGTTAAATGAGCTCCCAGCTGATAGTGATGATGCAGCTGTATCTCACAACCGGGTGCATTCAAGAGTTTCGCACTCTGACAGACTTGCTGATGATGCAGAAGCTGCCATTCGGTATTCCATTGGTTCTAATAGGGGGAAGAGGCGGAAATTTCGAGGTACAAGGAAAACTAGGACTTCTGCAGCTTCAAGGCATGCTGGAGCTCAAAGTGAAATGTCCGTGGCCTCTAATCAATTTGTCCCTGGTGTACCACAGCAGAAATATTATGCAGGAGAGGGAGATGATGAATATGCCGATCAGAATGTCACACAGGCTCCAGGAAACGGATGTGGAATTCCTTTCAATTGGTCACGAATCCACCACAGAGGCAAATCATTGCTTGACATGGCTGGAAGGAGTTTGTCTTGTGGTTTATCCGACTCGAGGCAAAGGAAAGGTGGTCCTATTGAGGTTCCAGATATGCATATGTTGTCTGAACATTCACGCTCATCTACCAGATCCAATGCTGAAGCGCTACCTCTTCTGCTTGATGCTTCTGGATCTCAAGGAAGCACAGACAATGTAGCATGGTTTCACGATTATTCAGGGGAGTTGGGTATATTTGCGGATAATCTTCTCAGGCACGACCTTGATTCGGATCTTGCTTCAGAAGCTAGATTTGGAGAGAAACACAAAGACAGAGGGCCTCGCAATGGGAGGCATCAGAATCTGACTCAAAAATACATGCCAAGAATTTTCAGGGATCTGGTGGGGCAGAATTTGGTGGTTCAGGCCCTGACGAATGCTGTTATGAAAAGGAAAGTTGGTTTGCTTTATGTGTTTTACGGTCCTCATGGCACAGGGAAGACATCGACTGCGCGTATATTTTCTAGAGCTTTGAATTGCCAATCAATTGAGCATCCTAAGCCTTGTGGCTTTTGTGATTCTTGCATGGCACATGATATGGGAAAGAGTAGAAATATAAGAGAAATAGGCCCAGTCACTAATTTTGATTTTGAAAGTATTGTTGATGTTCTTGGCAATATGGTATCCCAGATGCCATTTCAGTATAGAGTATTCATATTTGACGATTGTGATCATTTATCTGCTGACTGTTGGAGTGCTATAGCAAAGGTCATTGATCGAGCTCCAAGGCGCTTGGTCTTCATCCTAGTCTGTTCAAGTCTTGATGTGTTGCCCCACATAATCATATCTAGGTGCCAAAAGTTCTTTTTCCCAAAGTTAAAGGACGCAGATATCATCTACACTTTGCAGTGGATTGCATCCAAAGAAGATTTAGACATCGATAAGGATGCTTTAAAACTTATTGCATCAAAATCGGATGGATCTTTGAGGGATGCTGAGATGACTCTTGAACAGCTGAGTTTGCTTGGGGAAAAAATATCCGTTCCTTTGGTGCAGGAAATGGTAAGTTCTCTTATACTTTATCATTCCCAAGCTACTTGCATTTATTATTTCTCTTGTATCTCCTATGAACGTTTAAACAGCATATTCATTGTCAACTACGGGTATGCATTTGTGATTAAAGGAGCACTTTTGGTTATTTCCTCTTTGCTGAAAGCTTTTGGTGTTAACCTTCCTACACTTATACCAATTTCTATTATAAGCAACTTTTTGAGTCAATTGCTGACAAACGTAGTACAGATAATGCTGAATACTAATATTTTATTGTGAAACTTTCATCACCTGAGCAATTTTGCCTGCTTATTCATGGTAGTCACCGAGTTTCTCTCCAATAACTACACCCAAAAGTTTGAATTGTATTGATTTTGTATGCTTTATACCACCTGCACACTTTGCTTCATTATGCACAAGTTCATTTGGACATTGCTATGTTTGATAGTTGGGGAGTCATTTGCTTGTGTCCTTCTATGGAATTTATGTCTCTGTACTCTGTAGAGAAGTTACCGTTAGATAGTCTGATTTTAAATTATGTTTGTGATTCAAAGATCCTTAGTTTGTTGGACATGTTCACAGGTGGGTCTCATCTCAGATGACATATTAGTGGATCTCCTTGATTTAGCTTTATCTGCCGACACTGTAAACACTGTGAAGAATCTCAGAGAGATCATGGAATCTGGTGTGGAACCATTAGCTCTGATGTCACAACTAGCCACAGTTATTACTGATATTCTTGCTTGTGGCTACGATTTCACAAAAGCAGGGGCTAGAAGAAAATTCTTTAAGAGACAACCATGTGAGTTAAATCTGAATTTATCTGTGTTACTAGTAGAGGAAGAACAGCACTTAGATAGTGTGCTAATAGTTTCTAAGTTTTTGATAGTGTGCAGTTTTTCACATGTTGGTAACTATTGTTCTCACTGCAATTTTCTATGATAGAGGAATTTTACATTAATTCTATGGGTTTGAGGTTGGACCTTAAATTATTACTTCTCATCCTAATGAATTCAAGTATAATTTTCAGTATTGAAGGAGGACATGGAAAAGCTGCGTCAAGCTCTGAAAACATTATCTGAAGCTGAAAAGCAGCTGAGAATGGCGAATGACCGACTTACTTGGCTAACTGCTGCGCTTTTGCAACTTGCTCCTGATCAACAGTATATATTGCCCACTTCATCGGACACTAGCTTTAATCATAGCCCTCTTCTCCTAAACAATGCTGGTAAGAGAGACAAACCTAGAAGAAGTAGTGCTCACCGTTCTGATATGCCCAACAGTGAGAGAGTATCATTTGCACAAGTTAGAGCAGACAATGTTCATGCCGGAACTTCTAGGGATTTGAATTATGATGGTAGGATGAAGGGTGCTAGTTTAGATGGGAGGGTTCTGTCTAGTAATACCAAAGTTCTTCAACAGCCACACGGCCTTCCAGGGAGCAAAAATCGAGTTAATAGTGAAGTTGAAGAAATCTGGTTGGACGTGCTTGGGAGGATTCAAGTAAATAGCATCAGGCAGTTCTTATTTCAAGAGGGAAAGCTAATCTCAGTCAGTCTTGGTGCAGGTAATTTCCATACATGCTCTTTGTGTGAATCTAGTACACGATTACTAGATATGCTTCATATAACTTATCCTTTAAAGCCTTCGTTAGTCAGTGAAAATTGAATTTAAACCCACTATAGCATCACTTATCTTTACACATTTTGATAGGTATTTAAACAGATCTGTTATTGAACTGCTCTTTTTTTTAAGTGTTCGCATCGATAGTCAATAATGGTGTACTGTGACTTCCCAACTAGCTTCTTAACTCGTTTTCTTACAATGGCAGTCAACTTGTAAATTGTTTGGTTTCATATGATGAAAATTCTAGAATGTCTGAATTGTGCTCGTATATAGTTGGTGCATCCATAATCCACCCGGAACTAAATAGTATTGAGAACATCTGTGTACCTAGCTGGGAATGATGTAGGTCAGCAGTAACTTACCTTCATTTTATAGTTATTTATTTGATCCCATTCAATGGATTATATCAGATATATGTTTTGTTTCTTCACCCATGCATGTACTTATTTATGACTGTATTTTTCACTCGTTTAATTTAGTTAGCGAGAATATGGTGAATTAATTAGGTAAAGTATATCTAATTCTTGGTGTTTTTTGTTCAGTTAGGAGCATTGGTTCTTGGGTAGTATCCTATTCATGTGCAGTAAATTGTATTGGCTTGGATTACTCTTTCAGATAGACTTCCGACGAAGTCCTAGATAATTAAAACCCTGTACAAGACTGATTGGAAATTTGACGAGGTTTTATGTTTGTCTAAGGATTGGTTTTTCTTTGTCAAAGCCTATGCACAATAGAGAGATGTTTTTCAAGGAGCATTTGTGATAGATCTTTGTACATGCCTTTTAGTTTATACTGTGATGAGAAGTTTATGTGAAACTGATGTTAACTTGACATTTATAGCCTTTGCTTTTTCTCCAGGGAATTTTTGGTGTTGATTTGATTACTGAGTGAATGTTTGTATACATAATTGAAATACGTTAGAAGCTTGCAATTACTTTGATTCCTCCAGTATTTCGATTGCAACAAATTGCTTTTGCTACTGCATTTGTGTGTTTGAGAGTCATCCTTGGATGAAAGATTTTGTGAAACTTTCCGTTTTGCTAATTATGATCTTTATGCAGCTCCTACTGTGCAGTTAATGTTTAGCTCTCAGCTGACAAAATCCAAGGCAGATAAGTTTAGAGCACATATTTTACAAGCGTTTGAGGCTGTTCTTGCATATCCTGTGATAATAGAACTCCGATGCGAGTTAAATAGAGATGTCAGGGCTGGGCTCATTGCCTTACCTGCACCTCAGGATGGTAAATCACATTTGGAGATGAAAGACAGGATGCTTGGAACTGGTCATGAGGCTATAAGAAAACACCAGAGCTCTGCTGGAAATGGTGGACCAGAGATTGTCGAATTGGATGCTTCTCCAAGAGAAGCGAAGGTTACGGAGCTCAGTAAGAATGGTACTCCTGATAAAAGGAAAAATGTTGGAAGTGGTTCTATGGTAGGAATAACAGCTGTTACTGATAGAAGAAAACTCGGGGATGGGAATCAAAGTCTGAGCCTAGTGAGAGGCAAGGTCTCCCTTGCACATGTAATACAACAGGCCGAAGGATCGCAGCATAACGGATGGTCAAAGCGCAAAGCTGTATCTATTGCTGAAAAGCTTGAACAAGAGAACCTGTATTAACTCTTCACTTTTCCTATTTCTGCACCTATCATTTTATAGTATACACCAAACAAAATGTTGGAGTTTGAAATTACTCCCTTCCTGAATGCTTGTTTGTTGCTTCTGTTCAGGAGACTGGAACCGCGATCAAGGAGTTTACTATGCTGGAATGCTTCCAGAGTAACTCGCAGAAAGGTACATGTTCTGTTGTTCACAAGTGCTTTAAAATTCGTTTCAAAATTACGATCCTGTTTTAGTTTCTGCATCATTTTCCCTACAATGACTTGTAACTTGCATGCTTCACGGGTAAATATCGTTTAGATGCTCACCATGTATGTGTTGGACTTTAGGCAACCAAATGGTTTTCCAGTATGACTGATGTAAAATTGTATGTTTGCAGCTTTCACGCTTAAAATTTAGGGCGAGGAAGCCTCGCACCTTGCTTAGATTCGTTTCGTGTGGAAGGTGCCTCTCCAGTAGGTCTCCAAGATGACATTGTAGCTGAGGCCTGGCTATGTGAAGAAGTTGGCCTTTTTCTGCCCCGTTTTTTTATCCTTGTAGTTGTAGCTTAGAGAGCTATTCCGTTTGTGAAATATTTAGTTTTTCTTTTACTTATTCCAGTTGAAAGGAACAAAAATAAGATTTCACGATCAAGTATTCTTTAATACAGCATAATTCTTTAAGCTGATCATGCTGAACATCTTGTATTCCAAAATAAATCTTACAACAATGACGTATAATTCAGTAATTGTGCAGTCATATTCTTTGAAGCATTTAAAATGTTTGGACCTGGGTTTTGAGGTACGCTAGCCCGGGTAAGTAAGGCCGGTATCGGACTGATTGTATCGTGCATTAACAACATTTGTTTTTGAAGTTAAAAGATGTACACTGATTTTCAAAGAAAGTTGTTACATATTGTGGCATATGGTTTCATCGAGAGACTTGATCTCTAAATTGTTTGATGTGTGTATCCAGTGTGAGCTATTACATTATCTTGCCTTCTAATCCAAACTACTTGTGTATAATTGTGGACTCTACCAGAGTGGAGATACCATTTATGAGTAGACCAAAAATCATATAGGTCCTCTTTTCGACTATTATTAGCATGGACAATAATTTGTGCATCTCCTTGAATGTGCTGAACTAATAGTCCCTTCTCCATTGAAGTTTGTAAGCCTGCCCTCTGTGATAGGGTTTCCACATATTTAGTGTTGTACGGAATGGGTAGCTAGTGTGCCTCTCCGTAGATCCATGCACCACTCGAGTTTCTTATATACAATCCCAAGCAGGCACTGTTGCTAGATATTGCAGTATCAAAGTATAAGGGGTTTCCAGTTTGGGTTTCAGGAGTTTGGTAGGAGTTATCCAATTGCTTGCTAGCAGAGAGAACATTATGTTGTAGTTGGAGGACATGTTGCTCACCGTGAAAGAGTTTATTTCGGTGGTTCCACAGCTGGTACTACATTATAGTCACGAGAGTCATGTCTTAACTAGTCAGCTCTAATAGAAACTCCCACGTCCATAGTTTTGCACTAGGCTACTTGTATCTGTACATCTTGTCATGCAAATCTATTGCTAACCAGATGTGGTGTGCTGCAGGGCGATGGAAGAATACATGGGATAGAGAAGTATTATCACTCAAGCATGTTAAACATGTTGTTTCGTGTCTCGCGTGCCTCTTTCGTAGACTGTCTGCTGATGGCAACTGGTTCTTGCACAATCTCCATAGAAAGTGCTTCATTTTTTGCGGTACTCTCAGATTCCAGATTCGAGAAAGTGCTTCATGTGTCCTGCATAGGAATATAGTGGAGAATTCATTTCCAAGTTATATCCTGACTTGACAGTGTCCTTACCGTCAACCGTTGGTTGTGAAGACTATGGTTTCTGGTGATAATAGTTGCTGCTACATGGCATAGATAAAAAGAGAGGATTCTTCTTCGTTGAAAGTTTCTCGAATAAGACTTTCATTCTAATAATTTGTGCCTCCTAATCTTAGATGGTTCACTGTCAGGTTGTCCGAAAAAATGACGAAAGGGATTAGGGTTTTGGGTTACCAACTCGTAGTAACGAAGGATCGTCTTTAATGTTTGTAGTCACTCCAGATCTGATACGTCTACGAACGTCTATCTTTAGTAATTGCCTTCCTTTTGGGATGGATTACCATGCATATGAGGGCCAAGGTCGGCCTCTAAGAAAGACGATGATGTGAAATATTTAGCTTTTATAACTTTCTCCATCATTAACTTTGGGTTACTAAGAGCATCTCCAATGCAACATTCTCTTTATAAAACATCAAAAGACACGTCGGATTGATGGTTTGAAAATTTAAAATTCACCTCTAATGCAAGAGTTAGTTTAGGGAGGTCAATATGACGTGGATGACATGTGGAATGGGGGACTTAATTAGACCTTCTGGCATTCATAGTGAAGCCGCCAGTTTGTAAAATTACCAGATTTAGGATTTTAACTTCAATTATTTTACGATTCCAAATTTAAATGTAATATTTGGATCTCAATTTGAATTTATTATTTAGATTCGCAATATAAACACATTTTATTCATTAAAATAAATTAAATTATTTAAAAAATTTAGTTTTAAAAATTATAATAAAAAAATAAATAATATTATAGAAACATAAAAGTAAACTTTAATGTCATTAAAATTAATTAGGGTGCATTATTATTTATTAATATTTTAGTATTATTTATTTATAAAAAGTGACAGTTAAATTGTTAGTGAAAATAGAGTTTCTAATTATTAAATCTGAATTTTATTTAAAAATAAATGAAATCAAATATTTTATTTAATCTTAATTGAAATTTTTTTATTTCAAACTAAAGTGATGTTAACTGATGCTCGTGTATTGGAGTGTAAAATTTCAAAAAACTTTTCAGTCAAACCTCTAATATCCACGTCATATAGAGGCCTAATAAATTGGTTACAAATGTCTCATATTTTTTCTCACGACCCCCTTAACATTGGAGATGCTCTAAGTATTCTCCAAGCATGCTTTCCTTGCATTGCAACATTAATTTTTTTTAATTGGCTTCATTGGGCCCAATATATTATTTTTGAGAAGCGCTGCCCCACCAGTACCTTGCATATATTTTATGTATCTTCTCTATCAGATTGTCATGCAACATGAAGCAAGAAATGGTGTAGGTGGAGATATATTGTAAGACCGCTTTAATGAGCACTTCCTTTCCTCCTTTGGATTGCTGTTTATGGTCCCAACTCTCAACCTTTTTCAATATCCCATCCTTGAGAACTTCCAATAAAGTTGACTTAGATCGCCCAAAGATTATTGGGAGTTCGTGATACTTCTCATGGTTTACTATTTCAGGCATCTATATTGGAGGTATTTAGGCCGAACATGATAGAAGATTGACCGAAGTTTATCTTTTGTCCTGACGCAAGGGAAATCTTTATAGGATGTCTTTTTTAAATTGGCCGCCTCTTGCACGGTAGCCTCTCATAATCTCATCGTGTCATCGACAAAAACAATGTGAGAAATAACTGGTGCCGACCAAACTATCTTTAACCTGTTAAGGTCATTTCTTCGAGAACATTGAGCAGAAAGGGCCGTTCGTGCAGAAAGTTGTTTTATTTAAAAAGGTTGAGGCCCCAACTTTCCTAAAAGGTCATTTCTGCTCAATGTTCTGCTCAACATTGGACCCCAACGTTCTCTCAATGTTCCTATATTATTAAAACAACTTCCTGAAGCATTTGAGATGTCCTTAATCATTATGGCCCAGTATATACTGCTAAATTTTTTGTTACGATTGATTGGGTGTTAGGTCTCTTTAATTAGTGGTTTACGTTGTTCTTAAAATTTTGGATGAAATGGGGTGGATTTGGTTGTATAAAATAAGATTTCTTCATGAATGTGTCATAAGTGTTCATGGTCTGGGGTGTATGTGATAGATAGTGCACGTCCATTTTTAACCATTCGCTAGCATGTCATAAAATATTCGGTCATGTAAACACACTGTGCGATGTCACACAATCATAATCACATAAATGTGCGACGTCGCATATATTATTCTGCTAAACCGAATTGTACATGACATGCTAGCGAGTTTGGTCATACATGAATGTACAACATCACATATAGAAAATTTTGGAACCAAATTTTAATTGACATGCTAGCGAGTTCAGTCATACCCTCACCTTCATCGCTAAATATTTGTGCACATTACTGATTACCATGTATGACAATGTCCCACACATGCCAGTGAAGCAGAGTGCAAAGTGTTCAGAGGAAAGAGAAGTGGAGAGGGTACCTCTCGGTCAAAAAAGCTAAGTCCACTGACGCTCCTCCATCACCTACCTTCGATGACAAGCGGTTTATCACTGAGGAAAATGAAAAGCGCTACCAGTTAGTCAGCA